>JACEEZ010014617.1:37500-115000 GCA_016584305.1 Chionoecetes opilio | reverse complement strand
CTCTCTCTCCTTCTTCTCTCTCTCTCTCTCTCTCTCTCTCTCTCTCTCTTCCCTTTCTCTCTCTCTCTCTCTCTCTCTCTCTTCCTTCTCTCTCTCTCCTCTCTCTCTCTTTCCTCTTCTCTCTCTCTCTCTCTTCTCTCTCTCTCTCTCTCTCTCTCTCTCTCTTCTCTCTCTCTCTCTCTCTCTCTCCTCTCTCTCTCTTTTCTCTCTCTCTCTCTCTCTCTCTCCTTCTCTTCTCTCTATCTTTTCTTCTTCTCTCCTCCTCTTCCTTCTCCTTGAGTTGCCAGATATGTTTCTGCTATAGTCACAGTGCAGTGTACACGCCGAGGGAGTCTCTCTCTCTCTCTCTCTCTCTCTCTCTCTCTCTCTCCTCTCTCTCTCTCTCTCTCTCTCTCTCTCTCTCTCTCTCTCTCTCTGTCTCTGTCTCCTTTTTTTTCTTCTATTATTTCTTCTCCCTCCTCTTCCTTCCCCCTTTTCATCCTCCACACACATATCATAGCCAGTATGTGATATTATCGTGAATAACGACACTTTTTTTCTGGTGTGTTTTGATATCTTTAGAATTAATCTGCTAACCGTTTCTGTCGCAAATCATATCTATTCCGCCCAGCCCACCCCTATATATATAGTATATATATAGCCCACACCTATATATATATACATAGTGTATTATACAGCCTAATATACTATATACAGTCTAAAATATATAATATATAACCAATAATATAACCATTGTTGTTATGGTGACGGAGAAAATTGCGGGCTAAGACGACCCCAACCCTGCCTTAGTTTACACTCGCTGCACTGTCTTAGGCGGAGCGAACTTTGCTTCCGAAAATGTCCACCTAGCGCTAAAATGGTCTTAGTCCCCTAAGATGGTCTTAGTAGTGTTCCAAAATGCCGCCCCTGACCATTTGCAGTATTTCTAACCGCTACATCAGCCGTTTGAAATTGATAATAACAAAATGGGTTTAGGGGGGCACAGCCCCCCAGTTATGTTAGGTTAAGGCCGTGTCACACGGACACTTTTTCCGGCATCTTTTGGTATTTTGCTACCAAAAGATGCCCGTAGTGGAAAAAAATGCGCGTTCGTCACACGGCGTCTCGGCTACGAGCATCTTCTACTGGCATCTTCCGGGACTCACAAACAAAACTATCATTATGCATCGTGCAAGAAGACTTCAATCGTATTCAATACAATCGTATTCTTCAATTCAAGACTTATGCATCGTGCAAGAAGACTTCAATCGTATTCAATACAATCGTATTCTTCAATTCAAGACTTATGCATCGTGCAAGAAGACTTCAATCGTATTCAATACAATCGTATTCTTCAATTCAAGACTTATGAATCGTGCAAGAAGACTTCAATCGTATTCAATACAATCGTATTCTTCAATTCAAGACTTATGCATCGTGCAAGAAGACTTCAATCGTATTCAATACAATCGTATTCTTCAATTCAAGACTTATGCATCGTGCAAGAAGACTTCAATCGTATTCAATACAATCGTATTCTTCAATTCAAGACTTATGAATCGTGCAAGAAGACTTCAATCGTATTCAATACAATCGTATTCTTCAATTCAAGACTTATGAATCGTGCAAGAAGACTTCAATCGTATTCAATACAATCGTATTCTTCAATTCAAGACTTATGAATCGGGCAAGAAGATGCTCGTAGCCAACACGCCGTGTGACGAACGTGCATTGTTTTGCCACCACTACGGGCATCTTTTGGTAGCAACATACCAAAAGATGCCGGAAAAAGTGTCCGTGTGACACGGCCTTAAAGACCGTGTCACACGTTTTACGTAAAACTTTACGTAGTGTTGTCCTTTTACATAACCAATGTCCAGCAGCTGGCCACTCCCCCGCCATTGTCTGCGAGTGCAAGTGGCAAGGGAAACACAAGGATGATTGGTCACGAATACCATTGTGTAAATAATTATAAAATAGTAGGCTACTTACAAACACACCTGAAAAAAACCCATTATTCACCATAATAATCTTAGGTTGTATAACCCTGCAATTATTATACATACATATACACATACATCAGTAGCGCAGCCATGGGGGCGCGGCCCCTCCCGAAATTTCACCATGTGTTCGAGAATAGATTGGAAATCTTATATGTCAAATACTTAGTTAAGTTAATGAACTACCGTAGATAACACTAAAGTCGCCAGGACAACGTTTCTTTTCGATGTACAGACGTGTGGTGGCGTTAATACTTACATTTCTACATCCATGATTTCAGGAAAGTTAGAAGGGGCTATCTGGAGAGTCTGTGTCATTTTGTGTCTTCATCTGTGTCATATTATGGCTATAAATGAACAAATTACAAAAATATCAATCGAGTGGCGACCAACAATAAGATCGCTAATTAATGTTTATGTTCTGAGTGTCCTCCCGCCGTCGTCGTCGCGCGAAAAAACAAAGAGTAGCGAAATTGTAAACCGTCTATACTTGCAGCTACAAAGCATAAGACAACGCTGAAACAGGGTAGATTATACAGTCATGATATAAACTACTGTGTATCATCTTCAGTGGCACATACACAGCAGTAGTGAGGCTATAATTCGTAATATATATGGCGCCTGGCGACATTAGGGTAGTTGGCGACTTTACTGTTATCTACGGTAATGGAAGGGTCTAAAGGGGGCGCAGCTCCCGTGTTAGGTCAGGTTACGTAACCAGTGTCCATGTTTTGTATTAAATTGCAGTTTGACCAAAGTAGCTAATAATGTTCTCAGGAATCAATCTTGTCATACATTTCCTATCCATTGGCATTATTTTCACAAAGGCCTTTATAAGAGATCTCATTATCCCCGACACCAGTCACAACACAGCCCAGTCCACGTTAAGGTTGTGTATGTAGAGTGATTGGCTTCTTACCTTTTAGCTGTTGCACCTGATCGAGGGTTTGATGAGCCCGTCACCGCCACAGCGATGTACTGCCAACACAGGCACTGCACACACACACACACACACAGCCTCGCACGCCACGTCACGCGTACTGCACCTCGCACCTCGCACCGATGCTGCGATAGTGCCGAGCCGAGAACAAACAGAAATGACGAATGTAGCTACGCTTGAATATATTATACTACTATTATCATTACACGTCAAGTCCTTCTCATGACACAACACCTGCACATACATCTGTTTTATTGTGTTCTTGCTTTTCCTCACCACCCCGCCCCCTGGAAAGCTGACGTAACCATCGCTGCCAAGGTAGTGCGTCGCGTGTCTGTACCTCACTGCAACAGCTACATCCCCGCCCTCACACACACACACACCACCCACACCCACCCACACCCACACCCACACCCACACCCACCCACACCCACACCCACCCACACCCACACACACACTCACACCCACACACACACACACCCACCCACCCACACACACCCACACCCACACCCACACACCCACACACACACACACACTGCAATTTACCCCCCCCCCCCACGTAGGCAAATCCTCCCCCACCCAAAAAAAATATCCTTTCATACCCGCCCGCATATTAGCCAAGTGTGTAAAGGTTCGCCTACTTAACTCTTGACCACGCCAGGTTAGGTTACGTTAGGTTACGGCCTTTCTCCCAATTCAGTTACATATGACTAATAAATAATTGATAATGTTCTTATAACGAGATAACTGTTGAACATTCATAAACTTGTAATATACAGAAGTGAGCAGGAGACAGTTAATAGACAGACTAGAGATACAATATGGCAAGATAGAAGCAACAAAAAGTCTTGAAGCCATACCGAAAACTGAAAAAATGGCAAAATTACTATCTATTCAGCTCATTACTTGGACACAGGTCATTAGTGGGTCATTTAGGAGTTCTACAAGACATCAGCATGCAGAAATATCACAGGTTATTAGCCTCGCCTTATCACTGGCAGGGCAAGTTGGCAACCCGTATCCACACCGAAATGATAGCGGTATAAAAAAATGTCAGTCCGAGTCGCTCTATTTTGGATTCTATGTTTATTATAAGAACTGTTGAAGCAAGGGTCTGTTGAGTCCATATATAGTACTACAAGGAGCTTACATGCATGACTATACAAGAAGAACCTGAGTAATGATAGTGAGGATTTACTGGAATGACTGGGAACTATAATTTGATGGCAAGAACTGTTGAAGCAATGGTCTGTTGAGTCCATATATAGTACTACAAGGAACTTACATGCATGACTATACAAGAAGAACCTAGGGAATGATAGTGAGGATTTACTGGAAGGACTGGGAACTATAATTTGATGGCAAGAACTGTTGAAATAGGAGTCTGTTGAGGCAATATATAGTACTACAAGGAGCTTACATGCATGACTATACAAGAAGAACCTAGGGAATGATGATGAGGAGTTACTGGAAGGACTGGGAACTATAATTTGATGGCCTATTAAGCATTTCAAAATCGCCACCAGAAAGTCACAGCTGAGAGGACTAGAATCTTGCCCTCCTTCACGTAAACCTAAATCTTATAAACACCATTTTCCCCTATGAACTACAACCCATAACTGGTGACTATACAGACAAATAAACTGAATTAACATAGATATAACAAAAAACCATGATTGTAATGTCTATGGGAAGTTAATTTATGTTAATAATAATGTGTGAAAATGGTTGTCAGGTTGAATCAGCTGGTGGTGTGAGTGTAATGTTTAAAAAAAGATGAGAATAATGACTTAGACTGCCTATTCCTGGGTGCTGTGAGCCTCTCCTTCTCCATAAGCCGAGGTAAGGTCTTCATACACCTCTATACCCTTATATCAAACCCATAAACTGTCTTGGTAGTGTGAAATAACTGGCCGTAACACTAGACCCTAACCACCCACTGTATTAAAAGTTGTTTTTATGCCTTGTGATGAGTGGAAGGTTATTTTAGCTGTGTTATGTATACTTTAAGATTGATTTATGCTATTATGGGCTAGTGATAGGGTGTTTAGAGGTGCTAGAGTCCCATATCACTTAGGGTTGAAATGGTAAGTGGGTCGTCACAGGAGAGTGGACTTCATGAGTTAACATTTTCTGCTGACTGACGACTTATCATTACTTGTTGTGTGTCGTCCTTGTAACCATGTGTATTTGAGGTGTTTGACTGATTTAAGGGCATGTACAGCTTTGTGGCATCAGTTTTGGGTATTGTTTCGTTATAAGACATCACTGTTTTCCAAGGCGACACTTTTTTCCTGGTGGGATTTTATGTGTTTTTAATGGATTTGACACTTTTTTATGGTCGTAAATCAATATATTTCTTCATTTCTCCCCATCACTTTAATGAAGAAGGGTTTTTTGTCAGAAATGGTTAGGTTAGCTTGAATGAGGTCAGGTCAGGTCAGGTTAGCTTGAATGAGGGCAGGTTAGGTTAGCTTGAATGAGGGCAGGTTAGGTTAGGTTAGGTTAGGTTAGGTTAGGTTAGCATGAATGAGGGCAGGTTAGGTTAGCTTGAATGAGGTTAGGTCAGGTCAGGTTAGGTTAGCTTGAATGAGGTTAGGTTAGGTTAGGTTAGCTTGAATGAGGTTAGGTTAGCTTAGCTTGAATGAGGTTAGGTTAGCTTAGCTTGAATGAGGTTAGGTTAGCTTGAATGAGGGCAGGTTAGGTTAGGTTAGGTTAGGTTAGCTTGAATGAGGGCAGGTTAGGTTAGCTTGAATGAGGGCAGGTTAGGTTAGACGAGGGTGGTTATAGTTATGAAGGATAAAAAAAATATAAAATTCTAAGGTAGTGTGAG
This sequence comes from Chionoecetes opilio, assembly GCA_016584305.1. NCBI lineage: Eukaryota > Metazoa > Arthropoda > Malacostraca > Decapoda > Majidae > Chionoecetes > Chionoecetes opilio. Next base: position 109,248 of record JACEEZ010014617.1, on the reverse strand, counting down.
GCAGGGCGGGGTGTTTGCTGGGCTGGGCGGGGCGGGGCGGGGTGGGGCAGGGCGGGGTGTTTGCTGGGCTGGGCGGGGCGGGGCGGGGCGGGGCAGGGCGGGGTGTTTGCTGGGCGGGGCGGGGCGGGGCGGAACGGGATGGATCAAAATGTCAAAATTTATGGAAACAAAATGTACCAAAATTTAAACTGGTTAACATACTAAAAATTTCATGTCATGCACAAAATAAAAAATAAAAATCCATGGTAAAATCTTCGGGAACATAGAATTCCTTGAACACATCCATCGCTGAAGGCACGATTTTCCAGGAACGTTACTTGTGCGTTAAACAAGGTATAGATGTATGTCGTGGAATTAGTTGGGGCAAACACTCCAAATCTACCAAAAGCTGGAACCACTATTAGTACTGTACCTGGTTACCGGTCATTTCGCCCACACGTCAATTCGCCCACAAGACATTTCGCCCACATGTAAGGGTCAATTCGCCCACATGTAAGAGTCAATTCGCCCACATGTAAGAGTCAATTCGCCCACATGTAAGAGTCAATTCGCCCACATGTAAGAGTCAATTCGCCCACATGTAAGAGTCAATTCGCCCACATGTAAGAGTCAATTCGCCCACATGTAAGAGTCAATTCGCCCACATGTAAGAGTCAATTCGCCCACATGTAAGAGTCAATTCGCCCACACGATCCATGTCACGGAGAGTCATGTAACTATATATTCCTCTGGCAGAAATGGAATGAACCACCAGTAACCTTGGGCGAAATGACTCCATAGTGTGGGCGAAATGACTCCATGGTGTGGCGAAATGACGTGTGGGCGAAATGACCGGATACTCTGTACCTACATGTTAACAATGACAGCTCTAACAAGATGCTTGGGTATGGGTGTTAGGAGCTTTATGTGTGGGTGTACTGGTGGAGGTGTGTCACTTGTCCAGGGTAACTGATGTGGGCTGACTGAACAATTGTAAAAAATAAAAAAAAATCGCGCCACATCATGAACAAGGCCTCGTCAGCCTGCGTTAAATGCGTCGCCATAAAAATCAGGACCACGTTAAGTCGTATTTTGACGTAGCCCCGTAACCTCATGGGACCCGAGCTGTTGTAATCATCTCAGTAAGGCTGTCATCATTGTCTCTGATGACTTTATTGTATGGTGTGTCAGACGTGCTTTGGTTACCCCGCAGGTGCAGCATGGAGGGAGAGAAGGTGGCAGAATTCATCTCCCACACTCAGGCAGACCCCATCCTGGCGCGGCACATCCTACAGAGTGAGTGTGGGCCAAGACTCTGCTGTTGTGTAGAATGGGAGCATTGTTGTTATGATTTCTATTTTGCCTCTTACTTTAGTTTTCTTCATAATGTTCTTGTGTGTGTATTTTTGAGGTATGTTCTGATCAATAAAAGATGTGCGAAGAATTGAAGGGAAATAATGTAGATCTGTTTGTATGTATCTGTTTGATAAGTCATTCAATAACCACATCAGTTGCCACTTTCTATTGGTGTTTCAGAAGTGAACTGGGATGTGGAGCATGCACTTCGCCTATTCTTTGGTCCCTCCCACCTCTCAGGAACAGTCCGGTCGGCTCCTAACAAGTTCACCACCTCAGTCAAGCCGCCTATTGCGCCAAAGCCAGTTTTTGACCACAAGCCCAACCACGAGACTATGCGCCTGCTGGCCGAGACAGGAAGGCAAGGAGGGGCCAAGCTGGCACCACTACCGCCCCCGCGAACCAGGAAGATGGGAGCCCTGCCCAAGATACACCAGGAGGGCTACGGGCCACCCTCTGGTCTGCCCCCCATGACCCAGGAGGTCCTGCCCATCACCACCCTCCTCTCGGAGCCGTACCACCCAAGGAGCGGCGCCTCCACGCGGTCCAACAACCTCCCGCCAATCCAGAAGGCTTGTCAGACAGATTTCTGCTCGTCCTCCTGCCCCGCCGCGTCTCCCTCCATGCCCAGCCTGAGCCGGCCCAAGAACCAGAGCAGCCACGCTAAGAATGCCTTGCTCATTGAAAAAGTCAGAGGCACCGCTGTGAGTCTGCAGGAGGGACAGAAAACCTCACCTCATCACCACCTCCACAACACCTCCTTCTCCATAGCCCCTGCTGTGCCACAACACCGCACCACCACCATCACCACCACCCCTGCCGCCGCTGCTGCTACGGGCACTGCGATAGACCCCTCTCACGTCACCCTCAACAGCACCTGCATCATCTCCATCAACAACCCCAACAACAACCACACAACCCGGAATAACAACATCTACCCCGACCCGTACTCCGCCTGCAGTGACTCCGGGACGCCCCCTCGGCCCTCCCTCGTCTCCGTCACCCACACAACGAACACCCCCTACGGGTACTCACACCACCCACCCTCCAGAGACTCCCCCCCACACACGCTGTCACCCGCTGTGCCTTCCAACCCCCCTTCGTGTATCATCATCCCCTCAACGCCACCCCAGGAGACCGCCAAGGAGATCCGCGACAAGATACGGCCCAGGGAAAGGAAAAACTCAGAGAAATCATTTTCCAAGGAGGTTCTTGAGGATGCCCGGAGGAACCTGAAGGCCGTGGAGGAGGGACGGGTGGAGATGGCGAGCAGCACCACCTCCGGGCCTTCCCTCTCCGCCCCGTGCTCCCCTGCCAAGCCTCTGCTGCGCAAGACTGAGGCCGTCGACCTTGAGGAATACGATTACTGTGAGTATGGGAAGGGCAGGAGGGTCAGGATGAAATTTTGAATAATGTCCTTTTTTTAATTTATTTTCTCTTATATTAACAATTATTATCTTATTATCAATTATTATCTTATTATTTCAGACAAGAAACTGAGCCGAGGAATCTCAAAGGCAACAGATAATGTGAACCTGGTGTCGAAGGCTCGCTCAGAGTTTGCACAAGAGATCTGGCAGGCCATTGACGCCAGCCGCACCCCGATCTTTATCGAGACGCCCGTGTTTACCTTTACCTTGCCGGACCTCAGCATATACTCAGGTAACACGCGACTGTACCTGTGTTGTGAGGGAAGTACATAGTAGTAGTAGTAGTAGTAGTTGTAGTAGTAGTGGTAGTAGTAGTAGTAGTAGTAATAGTAGCAGTAGTAGTACAGGTTGAAGTTCCCAAACTCGGCATCCCAAGACTCGGCAACACCCAAAACTCGGCATCCCAAGACTCGGCAACACCCAAAACTCGGCATCCCAAGACTCGGCAACACCCAAAACTCGGCATCCCAAGACTCGGCAACACCCAAAACTCGGCATCCCAAGACTCGGCAACACCCAAATCTCGGCTATGGTTCCGGATTTTCCAAAACACGGCAGAACACCCAAAACCCGGCGCGTAGTTGCCGGGTCGGCCGCTGGGTGCCACCACACTAGGCCGCTTGTGGTTTCTCCCGCCGATTTGTTTGTTGTTATTGTTCAGTGGTGTTGTGACTGTAGAGTTGTGTACACTGTTATTTTGTGTACTTCTACAGGTCTGTTATTGGTATTATGGCTCCCAAACGTCCAGGAACACCTACTGGTGGAAGTGAAAAGAAAAGGAAGAACAATGTGTTAACTATTTCTAGAATCCAAATAAGTTTTTCCTGTGATTTTTTTCATGTGATTTTCATGCTTTTTTTCCCCTTAATATATCTACGTTCTAAAAGTCAGAAAATTCCATTACTCGGCTCGGCGCTGGTCCCGAGGTTGCCGAGTTTGGGAACTTCAACCTGTAGTAGTAATAGTAGTAGTAGTAGTAGTAGTAGTAGTAGTAGTAGTAGTAGTAGTAGTAGTAGTAGTTCTAGTAGTAAATAAATTTTTTGTTGTCCAGATGAGTTCCGAATGTTTCTTGAGCGTGACCTGATCGAGACGTCCACGCTGGTCTCCCTGGAGGGTGCGGGCCGCCTCAACTGGTGGGCCCTGGTGGGGGCGTCCCAGCGGCTGTGGCCCCTCGCTACCACCGGGGACGGGAACTGCCTCCTCCATGCGGCATCACTGGGTGGGTCATCACTGTAACGTTACCTTTTGTGGCCTGCATTCTAGGATCATTCTAACTGTAACATTACCTTTTGTTTCTTGCATTCTATAATATTTCTAACTACAGTAAAATCTCTCATATTCGGACTAATTGGGTCAAGGAGTTGTCCGAGTAATGCAAGGATCCGAATAATGGGGGGGATTATATATGGGGGGATATGTTAAAAAAAAAAAAAAAAAAAAAATTAGGTGTATAATATTAGGTAGGAAATTTCGCCCCCTAAAAAAAAAAAAAAAAAAAAAAAAAAAAAAAAAATTAGGTGTATATATTAGCTAGGAAATTTTGATCTAAAGAAAAAAAGAAGAAGAAAAAAAAAAAAAGAGGTCCGAATAATGTCAAAATCCGAATAATGAGGGTCCGAATACGAGAGGTTTTACTGTACTTTTTTTTTTCTAGTTGTATTTTCTTATCTCAAAAATGTATATGTCATCTTTGTAACATTTCATTTTATTTCTTGCACTCTTTACTAATTCTAACCACTTTTTTTCTAGTTGTATTTTCTGACCTCAAGAATGTATACTGTTTTTTAGGTTATAGTTCCCTGCCTTCAAGAATTAAGATTATTTTTAGTCCAGTGGAATATCGGTTACCTGATTTTTTATAGGGAATTATGATATTATTTTCCTGGTTGTCAGAATAACCCCCAGTAGCCTACTCTCCTAACACTGCCACTATGCATCAGCCTCTTCTTTAACCCCTTCACGCCCAGATCTTTGCTTTCTATATAAAATCTTCTGTTGTTAGTCATAAAAATACAAAAAGTAACTAAATATACCAAATTAGTTAGTGAACAAGGGTACTAAACAGGTCATATCTATAAATATTGCTTATAGTCACTAAAAATTGTCTAATGGTGGTCAAATTACAATGGAAATTACGTTCTGGGTCTCAAGGGGTTAGTAACAAACCTGTCTTGTCCTGCAGGTATGTGGGGTTTTCATGACCGGCTCCTGACCCTCCGCAAGGCCCTCTATGAGTTCCTGACCCGCAGCAAGTACAGTCGACCTTTGTGGAGGCGGTGGCGGTGGCAGGTGACACAGCAGAACCGAGAAACAGGTCAGGGCAGGTCAAAGGGTTTTTTGAATCTCCAAATCAAAGTTTTTAAAAATCTCCAAATCAAAGTTTTTTTTTATCTCCAAATCAAAGCTTAAAAAAATCTCCAAATCAAATTTTTTTTTATCTCCAAAGCAATGGGTTTTTTAAATCTCCAAAGCAATGGGTTTTTAAATCTCCAAAGCAATGGGTTTTTTAATCTCCAAAGCAATGGGTTTTTTAATCTCCAAAGCAATGGGTTTTTAAATCTCCAAAGCAATGGGTTTTTAAATCTCCAAAGCAATGGGTTTTTTAATCTCCAAAGCAATGGGTTTTTAAATCTCCAAAGCAATGGGTTTTTAAATCTCCAAAGCAATGGGTTTTTAAATCTCCAAAGCAATGGGTTTTTTAATCTCCAAAGCAATGGGTTTTTAAATCTCCAAAGCAATGGGTTTTTAAATCTCCAAAGCAATGGGTTTTTTAATCTCCAAAGCAATGGGTTTTTTAATCTCCAAAGCAAAGGTTTTTTTTTTTATCTCCAAAGCGAAAGTTTTTTTAATCTCCAGAAGTGCCATGCCTACCATTATGATTAAGGAAAGGTTAGAATTATTACTGCCACATGGCTTTGTCTGTGGCGGTTATAGTGTACATTTGTCTAAGTATGTGCTAGCGGTGTACCTGATGACTACTAAATGTTATGCAGTGTTAAGTTATAATCTGTTTTTTTAACGAGGCAAAAAATCCTGCCCCCTTGCTGCTTACTGACTGATATTTGATACCAGGAGAAGAGAATACTACACTCCTTCTAAATTTCAGTTTATTTTATCATAGTTAACCATAGTATCAGGTAAACAGGCATCACTTTAAGCATGAGACCTTAATAGAATTTTCACCTCGTTAAAAAAAAAAACTATAGTTGTTGTCGTGTCTCAGATCTGGTGTACAATGGGGAGGAGTGGGAATGGGAGTGGGCCAACGTGCTGCGCCTGGCCTCCAGCGCGCCCCGGGGAGGGAAGGATGCGACCTGTGAAGTGCTGCAGGGAGGGGAACACAAGCTGGGCGCCCTGGAGAAGGCTGGCGGAAAGACCTCCTCCTGCAATAGACTCAGCAATGGGTAGGCTGGACCAGGGATTTGTTGCTTTACTGGTGTGGTGTGTTGGGAGATTGGCTTCAGGAGTTTGAGGGTTTTCTTTTATAATGCCACCGAGATGTCACCTGTTTTGTTTTACAGTGTGTGGCTTCAGGAGTTTGAGGGTTTTCTTTTATAATGGCACCGAGATGTCACCTGTTTTGTTTACATTGTGTGGCTTCAGGAGTTTGAGGGTTTTCTTTTATAATGCCACCGAGATGTCACGTGTTTTGTTTTACAGTGTGTGGCTTCAGGAGTTTGAGGGTTTCTTTTATAATGCCACCGAGATGTCACTTGTTTTGTTTTACAGTGTGGGGCTTCAGCAATTTGAGGGTTTCTTTTATAATGCCACCGAGATGTCATGTGTTTTGTTTTACAGTGTGGCTTCAGCAGTTTGAGGGTTTCTTTTATAATGCCACCGAGATGTCACCTGTTTTGTTTTACAGTGTGGGGCTTCAGCAATTTGAGGGTTTTCTTTTATAATGGCACCGAGATGTCACCTGTTTTGTTTTACAGTGTGGGGCTTCAGCAATTTGAGGGTTTTCTTTTAAAATGGCACCGAGATGTCACGTGTTTTGTTTTACAGTGTGGCTTCAGGAGTTTGAGGGTATTTCTTTTATAATGCCACCGAGATGTCACCTGTTTTGTTTTACAGTGTGGGGCTTCAGCAATTTGAGGGTTTTCTTTTATAATGCCACTGAGATGTCACCTGTTTTGTTTACATTGTGTGGCTTCAGGAGTGAGGGTATTTCTTTTATAATGCCACCGAGATGTCACGTGTTTTGTTTACATTGTGGTATGTTTAGATGGGTTTATGTGTAAGTGTAGGGTTCTTTAGTGTTGTGTGGTGTCCAGGTTTCAGGACGAGCAGAGTGAGGACTGTGCAGGCCGGGTGTACGAGAGTTTGGAGGAGATTCACGTGTTGGCGCTGGCACATGTGTTGCGGCGACCTATCATTGTGGTGGCCGACCTCACTCTTAAGGTCAGTCCAGCTTGGTGCTCTTCAATGACCTTGTAACCTGCTTATTTGTGTACCATGTCTCTGTGGAGGTGGTGGAGGTGGTGGTGCCTTGGGTTACAGGGAGTTTCGTACACAAGTGGTTTCGTACCCAGGTTTTGTGAGTTGTTTCGTACATACCTGGTGTCGAATCGTAACTCTAGTAATCAAGTTCAACTCTGAGCTGAGTGTACGAAACAACTATGGTTTCATATAGAAGTAATCAAGTTCAACTCTGAGCTGAGTGTACGAAACAACTATGGTTTCATATAGACTACGAAACAACTTTTTGGTGTACGAATCTACTGGTGTACGAAACAACTTGTGTACGAACTGACTGCACCCCGTCCCTTGAGATGTGTCTGTTTTATGCTTTGTACTGTTATGTTGCTTAATTTTGTTCCTTGTTGTGTTGCACCTGTGTGCCGCTGTGTGCCGCTGTGTGCCGCTGTGTGCCGCTGTGTGCCTCTGTGTGCCTCTGTGTGCCGCTGTGTGCCTCTGTGTGCCGCTGTGTGCCTCTGTGCTGTAAATCTGTGTCATTGGCCTGTCATGGCACGTACAGGCTTCCTAAAGCAGCCAGCCCATCACAGCAAAGACGCAATGAAATAAATCCTTTTAATACTCCTGCAAACTATCCTAGCCATAGCCTCCTCATCTTCCTCCCAGGATGTGAGTGGAGAGCCTCTTGCCCCGATACCCTTTGGGGGGGTGTACCTGCCCCTGGAGTGCCCCCCCAGGGAGTGCCAGAGGTCCCCCCTGCTGCTCACCTACGACGCCGCCCACTTCTCCGCCCTGGTGGTCATGGAGACGCAGGCCGAGTGCACCGCGCCGCAGCTGCCCGGTCAGTCTGCCCTTTGTTCTCACTCTTGTAGTTTGATGCCACTTTTTTGTTTATTCATTTATACTTGAAAGACGGCAGTGATTTAAGCCTCCCTCTTTATTGCTCTGTTGTGTTCTAGGTGGGTGTTATCCTAACTTCAGCTTGCACCAGCACCAAATTTTTGGGGAAATTTTGACATTCAGATCCTTATAAAAATAGGTTCACAGGTGTTTTTGGGCACGCTGAACACTCATGGGGAGGCCGTTTCTTTTTTTTTGTCATTTTTTTTTTTCAATATCAGAATTGCATCAGCTATTTCAGTAGATGAGGCTCTTTAACTATGGTAGATGAGGCTCTTTAACCATGGTAGATGAGGCTCTTTAACCATGGTAGATGAGGCTCTTTAACCATGGTAGATGAGGCTCTTTAACCCTGGTAGATGAGGCTCTTTAACCATGGTAGATGAGGCTCTTTAACCATGGTAGATGAGGCTCTTTAACCATGGTAGATGAGGCTCTTTAATGATGGTAGCTGAGGCTCTCTAACCCTGGCAGGCAAGCCACCCAGGCCCTTGGCTGAACACTGGGCTGGCCTGTCAGGGAGAGCATCCGGGGCCTAACACTCACGCTGTTAATTTAAATGATGAACGCCGACAATAGAATTGGAGGCGTGTCATTGACCCTCTAACCTCATAAGACATTGTGGGAAAATCTGACGTTAAACAGAAAGATGATGATGAAACGTTTTGATAATTCTGTCGTTACACTACGGATACTTTACAGTGAGAAGAATGTTCTAAATTTCATGTTGCTTCCTTCTTCATAAGATAAACATGCTTATAGAGTAAACATTTATCTGCTGGTTAGCTCCTGGGCTGCCAATGACTTCCACTCTGGCATTGTCTCAGTGTGCGGCTGTAAGGTGATCAACAACCTCCACACCATGTCATCCCATACAAAGTTGTCCTAGGTTACAAATTTCAAATATATTCCCTTTCTCTCACATAATGTAATCCATGATCAGTGTATCCATCCCTCCGTGTACTCCATAGAGGGGAGATTGATGTTGCTATATATATTATGTTTACTTCTTGAAAACCCTGCTGTTGTATGCCCATCAAGCAAGGTTTTGTTCCCCGGCGGTGCAGGCGTGATCCCCGTGACGGACTGCTGCCACGAGCTGCTGCCCATCCAGTTTGTGATTGACCCCGGGGACGACTTTGTGTGGGGCAAGGATGACGTGGAGCCGGCCGTGATCCAGAAGCTGAACATCACCACCCACGACAAGATAGGCCTCCTTAACGAATACCTGGATGTCACGCAGGTGTGTACATGTGCGTGTGTATTTACCTAGTTGTGATGTACGGGAAATTAGTTACATTCGTGAGTTCCTGTCTCCTTGTCTTAATTGGTCAATCTTATCTTTAAAAATATGAATCCTTTCGGCATTATAATTTCACTGTGTGTGTGTGTTTTCAGTGTGTGTGTGTGTGTGTGTGTGTGTGTGTGTGTGTGTGTGTGTGTGTGTGTGTGTGTGTGTGTGTGCGCATCATAGTTTGTGGTTTGAACAAAGAGAAGTAAGGGACCATGCATGTGGAGTAACAATGAAATCCAGGAGAAGTCCCTGACATGAATACCTGCAGCAAACATGACCCTGCTGCTTCAGTGACATGTTTCCATCACTGTAATGAGGTGCTGCATGCTCCATATCTCTCTTTGTTCTTTTCTCTAATAGCCTATAGTGATCCATGTTCCAACTACAGCACTTGTAATTGTATAAAGTCGTGTAGTAATTAATTGCCACAGTATTTTCAATAGATATGTATTTACTGATATACTGTATATTACATTTTTAGCTGCAAAGATTGAGATAGAGAAAGAGAAAGAGATTGAGAAAGATAGCTCATGTACAAGAGTTCATGGTAGACTGGAAACTTGGTCATATTCGCGCCTCAGACAGAGTGCCTGGCGGGAGAAAGGTGTGCGTTGTACGGGGATAGGATGACTGTTCATTGCTGCCCTGAATGTAGACACCCGTTTCCTGGCCACCCGTGATATCATCTGTGCCCTTAGCTAAGTGACTTTCCTCTGGTTGTGACAGGTGGCCATTCCCCCATCCTACCTGGAGGCATGCCTGGCCGTGGACGAAGCAGAGTCCCCGGAGAACTATCATCAAGAGGTGGAGAAGAAGTCTTCAGAGTCCAGCTTTGACTCAGACGAGGGTCCTCCCTATACTGATGGCATGGTTGGACTCTTCCCGGGCAAGAGTAAGGCGTCCAAGCAGCTCCAGACGGTGGCCAAGCAGTTCGGGAGCATTGGTAAGTCCATGTCCAAAAAGATCAAAAAGAACTTTGGCACGCTGTCTAAGCTGGGACGGACGGGGTCGTTCAGGAAGCGGGAGGAGTACGTGAAGACCTGCAGCCTGGCCAGGAGCAGCTGCATGCCCAAGATAGCCACGCACCAGAACTTCATCTTGGCGGCGGAGATCCACACGGAGAAGCGCCACGCCTACCAGGAGGAGATGGTGCGCAACTACCTCAACAACGCACGCCGCAGGTTTGAGAAAGACGTGGCGGTGCGGCGGCGGCAGGAGGAGGAGGTGCGGCAGCTGGAGATGGAGCAGCTGGAGCGCCAGGCGGAGGTGGAGGGGCCGGTGCAGTGCATCAACCCCGGGTGTAGCATGTACGGCACGGCCCTCACCTCCTACATGTGCTCCACCTGTTTCTCTAAGCAGAGGGAACAAGAGCAGGAGTACAAGCGTCAGGCATCCTCCTCCTCGTCCTCCACTAACTCGTCCTCCACCAACAACCTGAACTCTCCCAAGGCCCAGCATCCAAGGGTGTCGGAAGGGCCGCATTACGGCGCGGGAAAGTCAAAGTTTTATGCCGACTTGGACCCGGCGTCGGCGGGGGAGGCCGACAAGATCCCCGTCCACCAGGCGCTCTCCTCCAGGAAGGACGGAACACTCTACCTCTCCAACTCCACCTTCTACAACGACGTCCCCTCCGTCCTGAGCTACAACTTGGCCAAGAGTCAGGCGACGGCAGACGAGCCGGACGCCGGCCTGGCCGCCTCGGCCTTGGGGGAGTCCGGCCCCAATGTCGCGGCTCCCACGGTCACCTCGCTGGCCGGCCACGGCGGCGTCGGTTTCACCCCCGTGGCAATAGACGAAGTAGGGATCGGCCTGAGGGGAGAGGAGAGATCGGAGAGTCCCAGTCAGCCCTGCATCACCCGGGACTGCAAGTTCTACGGGAGCGGCTCCACCAGCGGCTACTGTTCTCGCTGCTTCCAGAACGCCGGCTCCAGGAGTGTTATGGTGCAGCAAATCAAGTCTGTCCAGCTGTAGCTGCTGCATTGTGCTTCTTTCCAGCTAGCCTACCAGCCAGCCAAACCTCGCCTGTGTGTGTGTGTGTGTGTGTGTGCGCGTATGTGAACGTATTGTACTTGGGGCTTTCTTTATGCCTGTGAATCCCTTTGTAAAGAAAATTTTATAAGCACATTGTTTTCTAGTCAGTAGTGGTGTTGTGACAGACAGGATGCATCTTGGTGGTGCAGGGTCGGGGAGGCGGAGGTGGAGGGGCGGCAAGGGAGCTGGAGGTGGTGGTGGTGGTGGAGGTGATAGTGGTGGTGGTGGAGGTAGTGGGTGTGGTGGTGGTGGTGTCCTAACCAGCTGAGGGGAGATGTGCCTGATTGGTCACTGAGGGTGTGGAGGGTGACACGCAGAGTAGGTGGCTTTGCAATCTGTCTAATCAAGAAACATGTTGTGTGAGTCAAAACATTAGGAGATTTTGCTGTTGAGGTAATGAAAGCATGTGTGTGTGTGTGTGTGTGTGTGTGTGTGTGTGGTGCCTAGCATGTGAAAGGCAGTGCTGGACCTAATGAAGTAATGGATAGTTTGGTCTGGGTCGCTGGTCAAAGCTTACGTGGAAGAATTGTCACGTAACACAGGGTAACTGAAGGCTGCCTGCAATATGGTGTGTGGCGTCAGTAGTTGTGGCTCAGCGCCCAGCATGCCATGGGAGGCCCCGGTGTTCACTTGGTGCACTATTTTCTACCTCCAAGTCATAATTATATATTCGTATTCTGATTTTATTATTTGTGGTACATGATTTTCTATTAGTATTTGTTTACCATATCAGTCACAAGGACCTCAAGTGTGTTGTATAAATATCAGCAAATTTGATTGTTTGCACTTGGGGGTCTGGGTTTTGATGGGATGCATGTTAAAGTCTATATTTTCATACTGAATTAGCAGCTCAGTGTAGCCTAGCAGCGGCGGCGGCAGTGTTGTGATGGGTGCAGTGTAGCCTAGCAGCGGCGGTGGTGGCGGCAGTGGTGTGATGGGGGCAGTGGTGTGGACACTCTTAGTGCTGCAGGGCCAGTGCTTCATCGGGCCAGAATCTCATACAGGCTGTATTTTTGGGTGTCCAAGGTGCAGTTTTTTTCCTTAAATTGGACTGAAATTTACCATGCGTCCTCCAGGCCAGGGGTAAGATTTTTTCCTTCCGAGTCAAGTGGGTGGTGGTGATTCACAGTATTCGCTGCCTATCAATATTAGCAGTGTCTCCATTGCCAGCACTGAGGCATTGCTGGCATATAATGCTTCAATTCTTGGTCAATTGCTGGCATATAATGCTTCAATTCTTGGTCAATTGCTGGCATATAATGCTTCAATTCTTGGTCAATTGCTGGCATATAATGCTTCAATTCTTGGTCAATTGCTGGCATATAATGCTTCAATTCTTGGTCAATTGCTGGCATATAATGCTTCAATTCTTGGTCAATTGCTGGCATATAATGTTTCAATTCTTGGTCAATTGTAAGAGTTTTTTTTCCAGTTAACTGATGTGTCAGCTTCTGAAAACATGTAGGTATTATCATCATTGAATTTGAAAGTTTTTTTCCTTTAAATCAAAGAAGTAATAAATCGTGCTGTAAAATCTGAAGCTGAGCCGCTGCGTTGCGGCGAAACGGTTGCACGGCCGAGTAAACAAAGACCAACGCCACCGGGTGATCTTTGAATGTAAGCTTGCTGTGTATCTGTACTAGAAAGAAAAGATGTATGTTATAAGTGGTCAAAATGATCTGCATGTCAGTGAGGCAGTCACAAAACATCGGGGGTAAGATCGGTGGAGACTTTATTTTTATGATTTTTTTTCTAAAAAAATGTGCTAGTACAAATTGTGGCGTGTGTGTCACACCGGAGCTTCTTGGACGCCCGGAAATACTGTACCTATGATGAAGGCATTGCATCACTTACTTAAGAACACATACTCATGAAATGTCCATCATAAAGGCTTTAATTGCTTTAAATTTTTGACGTGTATATAAGCGACTCTATATATATATTTAGCAGCGTCGTGTACTGCAGTGTGTGCACAGCAGCCTCCTGTACCGTGTGTGCACAGTTCCACCATGTAACTTAACACCAGCACCAAGATGCCCCTGTCCGTGGCAGGGGAGGGGGAGGGGCGCCTGGCTGCTGCCTCCTCCCGGCGGCAGGCTCTGGCGTGTTGGCTGTCACGCTGCACGGGCCGTGTGGCTCAGTGTGATATCACAGGTAACTGTATTTTTCAATACAGCTTCTTCCATTTCATAAAACTTTATAAATATTTTTTAATGATGATGATGATGTACAACTCATTTTGTACAAAATATTTATTTTCAGCTGTACAGCATGGACTTAAGTACTGTAAATAACTACTTGGTAAGAACATCTAATGTAGACTTTGTACAAATTTAATTTCATAGATAATTCATCACGGAAAACAGGTTGAGGTAGCTGCACCTTACTCTTTCTTCTCACCTTTTGATGTGGCTTGTGTGGGGATCACAACTGTTGTGACACTAGCGGGCAGCGGCGACGCCAGTCACTGCAACCAGAGGCAATAATCCTGTGTTCGTGTGGCACTTGTAGGTAATGAAATTTTGATGGAATTAGAGGATGTGCTTCTTGATTGTTTTACAAGAAAAGAAAGCAGTGTTGACATCTGTAGTTCATTAGTGTTATTGCCACAGACTTGTTACATATATATTATTTTTGGAGTATTTCATAGTTGAGTTTGCAAAAATGTAAACTTGAGCCCATCTGGTCATTATTGGTAGAGCCTTGTCCTTTGTGTACATTCCCTTCCTAGGTTGTGCAGGGGTCACGGCAAGAGTTCTGCTCTGCATCTTTTTACAACAACACAACGGAGGAAAGAACATTTTGTATGTCATTGATTTTCTCTTTAGAATTTTTGTACTCTGAGCCATCCACCAAGACTGGCTAACTTATGTGTGAAATCAGAATCTCGTAGGTGTAGCACAGCGGCCTGGCATTATTTCCAGGCCGGGTTAGTTTCTGTTTGAAGAATTTTCTATATCCAATTTTGTTCTTATGTCCAGCTGATGATAAATAATTGGCACAGCAATGCTGGCGTGGCATGAAACAACAGCTGCCTGAGGCTGAGACTGAACCTTGTGTGCGGTCTCCAGGGCCGAGGCAGTAGTGTGTGGACAGCAAATTCTCATTACTGTAAATTGCACTCACTTCTTTGTGTTAGATTTCATGATTCCAGGATTATTCTTATTAGAGGGTTTCATCACTCCATGCCATCAAGCTTCTCATGCATCTTGGACACTCGTCAATCAATGAAATAGAACTCAAGTTTCACGAGTTATAAAGAAGTAATGCGTCGATGAATGAGACTCTGCCGTCCACGCCCTTGTGCCGCATTGCCTTCAAAGTTATGTACACCTTTTCAATAGCTGGATGACGGAGCGCAGATGTGAGAACCTTTGAGTTATATTTTGTTAGTTTAAAGATGCACCAAACATTGAAGCAGCAGGGCAGAAAGCATTGGATGGGGTCCCTAAGTGTGTGCAGTAGTCACTACCTTGATATTATTTTCCCGTGATATACTTTAAGTAAGCGCTATGCTGATGACTGGCTGCAGGGTTGGCAACATCCCGGGTGTAGTGGCGTCTTGGTTACATTCTCCACCCGAGGGGAAGGAAGACAACTGTGATCTGGCTGTTTCAGAGCCTGTTCAGGCAACCGGGAGTCTGATCGGCCTGTCAGGTGATTACTACTCTTTGGTCTTTGTAGAAAATATTAAGTATATTATTTTATTGAGAAATTGTTTATTATAATTAGGATTACTACTGCATAATTCATTCAACATTTTCATACGTGAACCGAAGGCAAGCAAGCGTTTATACGATAAAGTTTATAAGAATGCATGAAATGATATCCTAAGGTTTATTCTTGATGTATATTTTCTTTAAAATGAATTATTTTCAGATATGGAAGTCAGCTGCTAGTCATGTCATGCTATCAGTCGCCTTAAGTGTACAGCTGTGCTCTGAGCAGCAGCATGCACTGTGCAGCATTGTGTCATTGTCTGCAGTGCTGTACACAAATGCACTGTAATTACAGAAGGCATTGCATATAACTATTCATTACACTAGAAGGTATATGTTATCACAGAGCCAGGCACTCATGGAGGTACAGGTGCCTTGCATTAGCCAAGCGTTCCCCGTCACAAAGTTCTCTTGTTCAATGCTAATATTCATTTAACACTTCATTCTGATTATAACATTTGATCAGCGTTCAGGGAAAGGTTGAAACCAGAGAATTCAAAACTTGTCCATAAGGTCGGCCGAGGGAGTGAGCTGCTGCACGGTGCTGCGTGTGTCCTGCCGCCGCTGCCTGCCTGTCCCTCGTGACGTGTGACTTCTGAGGTCGGGCACATTTCCCCCTTTTTGGCATTAAATCGATCATCCTTCCTGTCCCCCCGCTGCTGGGGCCGGGCGGGAGTTGCTAAGTGGAACACTTTCAAAAGAATTTCTTGCGTTCATGTCCCAAAGGAGATTTGGTTTAATGATGTATAATACGTGCCTGTGTTACACACCATCATTTCCTTCTAATAAGATTTTGCTGCTTTTGCTGGCTCTTGGAAGAGAACTTCTTATTTCCTGTGAGCTATTTCTCATAACGTCATATTAAAAGCTTTTCATATTTTTTTCAGTGAACTGTTGGATAATGCAATCAGCCTGTGCTCATGTAGCCTGTGTATATGTACAGGTTTTGCAAATGTACATAGAACCCACTCGCAGAGCTCACTATACACCCGAATGCTTTGTATTCGTGTATTCGTCGGTGGTAAATTTGATACAAACGTGACATGTTGACATAGCTTTCAATGTGTCCATCTTAAATCTTTTTATTGTCACTTCTTTTTTAACTCCATTACTGTTTGCACCAAGAGAACATGTAATATTTTCTGGTGTGATTTGACAAGTTTCCCAGAGTGAGAAGTAACGGTTTGACGGCAGCGGCACGCCAGTCCCTGCCGCCCGGCCGAGGCTCTGCGGGGTGCACTTGTCTCGCCAAATGGTGCTTGTTGAATCATGAAAAAAGCACGGCACGTTTGTACAGCTCGTGCCGAGGAACGCTGTGGCCATTCCTCCGGGCCCTCGCTGCCGACGAGGTGCTGTCGGTCGGGGTGTAGAATTACCTATCACACAGTTTTGTTGTGCCTTTCATGTAAGTGAGGCTTAGCTCGTGTGCAGGGAAAACAGGCCTTAAACTGGCGAGCCATTGCCAGATTGCGGACGTGGAGCCCACGCAGAGAGAGGGATTGGTGTAAATATTCATGTTCACTGCAAACCTGAAGAGCGAACACTTTCTTCAATAATAAATGGCGAACTTCATCATCATTGTATCAAGCAAACCTTCCTGCTGGTGGTGGAGGCCACTCCCTAGATGTTGTGTTCCTTGTGAGTAATGCTTCATTGTGTGACGGCTAGATATTAATGATACACCTGCGGCCTATTTCACTGGTCTGCAGTGGTTACTCACGCCAACCCTACAGGCTTGTACCATCTTCAGTATCTGCAGCAAACATCATCTTAGTTGATCTAGTTTGGTGGGTCAGACTTGCAGCTCGGCTCTGAATATCGCTACACAAGAGGATATTCCCTGAGGTGATCACACGCCGCGCCTTTCTTTAGTTGACCTACGATGTGCAGGTGACTGATTTGTAGTGTTAATAATTGCCTTGTTGACATTTAATTCAATTGAACATCACTTTAGTACTTTCATCTATTTTGTATCTGAGAAAATAATATGATTGATAATAGTTTATTGAGAATTATAAGCATAAATTACATCATTATTGTACAGTGTATACAACAGATCCATCATTGCAATTTATATCAATAATACTTTGCATTAAGGAATATATTTTCAGTGATGAGATGATGGTGAGCTTGGCTAGGGAGATGTCATACTAGATGAATATGTGAGATGAAATATTGATGGGATGGGATGAGGTGAGGTCATGACTAGTGCAGGACAGTGGGTGACAAGGAGTGACGTGACCTATGCTTTCAGGGAGGGGTCAGAGAGCAGCTGCTGCAGGCGGGACTGGAGGGCCGTGTGCTGGGGTCCACAGGCGGCCAACACCTCGGCCAGGCTGGAAGCACTACGCTGCTCCTGGGCTATCTTGGAGGCGTCCTCAAGCAACCTGGGTGAGACAGTATTTCTGTTTTCATACACTGGTGTGTGATGTCATTATGTACGGGAGGTACACATTCAGTCGAGTAGTAGTATATTAACTGCAGAAAGTGTTGGAAATACAGTTTGTAGCAGCAGAGTACCGTTCTCGCATAAATTCACGACGCATCACTGCATGAATGTGGATATCAATAATTATGACATGCACTGATGCACTGGGCTGTTAGGCATTGGCAGAGTGGTGGAGGGTCTGAGAAGTTGGAGCACACTGTGGTAATTACTCCTCCATTCACTCCACATGTGGCTTCGTATCTGCCCTTATTTCACTTCCCAAATTTAAGTATCTCAAGATGCCTTGCAAGTCTACTGTTTACCCTCTGAGGAAAAGGTCCATATTCTCACCCTACATGAGGTAAATGTACACTGAAGGGAAATTTGAGACAGGACGGAGTAGCCATTTTCCCTCCTGCATCGAGTCAGAGCTCCACCAGTGGGCAGTGTAGCGCCACAACAATGTGTTCAACAACACCACCACAACTGACAGGCTCATGACTGTGTCACCTGTGGCTGTGTAAACATCCCGTGGATATTATCATCATCATATATAGATATATATAGATATATATAGAGATATAGAGATATATATATATATATATATATATGAGGTGTGGGTATGCTGGGGAAATCTATGCAAGTTTTGGCTGTGTAGATTTTTCCTTCATTGTTGATGTGTAGGTTTATTTTGTAGGCACATTAGATAGAGTTTAGGAGCCAAACCACCACCACCACCACCACCACCTCCACCCACACTTGATGAGGCAGGACACCTTGTTCTCCTCCTTCACCCTTGTAGCATACTTCTGTGCCTCCATCTTGTTGCCAGTCTTGAGGCAAACCTCCACGAAGGGCTGCCAAACAAACACCACCACTTTAGAATTGGAATTAAATAGAGATTCATTGTGCACTACCTGTTGTATTAAGATGAGATCAATTTATGGCGTGTAGAATATAGGATGAAGCAGTTATACTTAATTCCTCCAATGCTTCGAACAAAGTCTTCTTCAGAGAGATTGAGACAAGTCACAGATAAAGCTGCATATCCTTCTGTTCGGGTTGCCTCGGAACAGAGTGCGTCATTGGTCGGTGGCTTTTCCACTCGTCGCGACGACTATCCGGCAGTAATGCGAGAGTCATCGCAATGACTGGCGAATAAAGGAATAGCCACGACAGAACCAATCAGCGCAATCAGTCTTGTGTCAACTCAACATACCTCAAAGCCAATGGGGTTTTTCTTGTTCTTGGCGAGAGCTGCCAATTCCTCCCAGTGGCCGGCCTGGGCGTGCGCCACCACCCGCAGCCACCAGTACCTGCACACACACCACTCACTTTATGCACCACACCATGGCACACCAGCAAAAATAGTACACAGGCAGATCAAGTATAGCAAAACATTTCAACAGTTTAGTAAATGCCGAGTAGACTGATCTGAATGAAGCCTTGTTGGCTATTACGGCCCCGAGCTCACCTCTTCTCCGGGATCTTGAACTCTGCCCTCAGTTTCTCGGCTTCTTTGATTGCCCGTCCAGCAGCAGGTGGTGCACTGTGTCGTGCAGGGACTTACGGTGAAGGGCTTCTGCTGACTCTCCTCCAGGCGAATCTGAAGAATGATTTACTTACATGAAGATGCCTCGTCTGTTCAATAATTTACTTAACTGATACACTGACAGAAGTATATTAGCTCCTGTCTACACACTTCGTCCCTAATTAAATTCACCCACTCAAGTATTCCAACACTCTTTACATTCACTAGTGGGTCTCCTTCATACATCTACAGCAGTCACTCCACTTGTATAGATCCTTGTCGCCTCAGTCCTGCCACCACTACACCCTTCATTCCCCCACCTTTAACAAACCTAACTTATCGATAAAGGGATATAATAAAGGCGATGTAGGAAAAGTTCTTACGGCTAACAACAAGAAGTAACGGATTCAAGCTGGAAAAGCGTAGATTTAAAAAAAAAAAGGGAAGAAACTGGTTCACAAATAGGGTGGTGAATGATTGGAATGGACTCAGTAGACAGGTAGTTAGTGATGAGTCATTAGGAAGTTTTAAAAGGAGGCTGGATAATTTCATGGCTGGGGATGAAAGGTGGATGCAGGTAGTGTTGTTAAGTAACAGGAACTACCTCGTGTATGTCTCACGGCCTCTTGTAGCTTCCTTATTTTCTCATGTTCTCATCGCTGCTTTCATCCTCCATCCTATTCATAGTACAACACCCAGAACATTATCTCTTAAACTACACATTGAGGATTAAGATGAAAATGCTATCCCCCTCACATTACCTGCCAGCGGTAAAGTTTGATCTGCTCCTCAGTCATCTGCAGGTGAGTCTCGTGCTTGGCCCGTCGGAACAGCTCGGCCGCGCCCTGCATGGCTGCCAGGTGGGTGTCGGCGCGCTGAGGATACAAGCAGTGGCTCAGTCAGGACGGCGTGGATTACATGGACTGTCCCCTGAATTATGTAACCAAACTCTGCACCCATGTTCACTCCCTCATCCATTCACGTACTCTTACTTGATTCTGAACACATCAAAACATTATAGTTATACTCGCTGCACGTTAAGTTGGCGAAAATGGGGTCCCTTCACTACTCCCTTCCGAATGTACGGGATTGGCTGAGGTGTTGGGTGAGAATGCCTTACCCTAAGTTCCGCCCTAAAGCCCCAACGCCTCAGCCAATCCCGTGCATTCGGAAGGGGGGAGTGAGGAGGCCCCATTTTCGCCAACTTAACGTGTGGCGACTATAGTTTTAGTCACTTAAGTTTACTAAATCTGAATACATTGAGAGGGTACATACTGAACTGTTGTAAGCTTCCTTCACCCTCAGCAGTCCCTGGCCCAAGAAGTCGTCCTCCTGCACCAAGATGTCCCGCAGCTGCTCCGTGTCCAGGTCTTGGCAGCTGCGCATGTGCAACGCCTGGGCCACCGGGAAGTTACGGATCAGCATCTGAAACAAGGAAACGTTGAGCCTCTTGTTAAACTGCTGCTGTTTAAAAGGACAATAAATATAAATGATAATCAGCTTACTAGATTACCCTGAAAGACTAAGATAATCACTCCCATGCCAATTGCAAGGTTATTATTCAATCCTAAAAAACAATGAAATAAAAAATCTTCCACCAACTTCTGAAAGCGCTCACCAGAAAGTCACCCGAGGAAAGCTTCTGTCGGAGTCTGCAGAGCACGGTGTAGATGAGGTCGGTGTCTCCGCTCTGCAGGGCGCGGCGCAGGGCTGTCTGGTCCTCGCCAAGCCTCATCAACACCAACACTTGCTCCTTGGCACGACACTCATACTCAATTAACTGTTTGGGGACAAGATAAAAGATAGGTATTGAACAAGACAGTTTTATCCGACACTCATACTCAATAGGCTGTTTGGGGAGAAGATAAAAGATAGGTATTTAACAAGACAGTTTTATCCGACACTCGTACTCAATTAGCTGTTCGGGGAGGAGATAAAAGGTAGGTACTTAACAAGGCAGTTTTATCTGACACTCATACTCAATAGGCTGTTTGGGGAGGAGATAAAAGGTAGGTATTTAACAAGGCAGTTTTATCGTTGATGTGAGATTAAGGAATAGCCTGCACATGTAAGAATAAAAACAAATTCCTACAAAATAGAAGCAACCACCCGTCTTCAATAAGTCATTTAATCTTCTCTATATGACTAGTTTATATTTTGAAGGCCGTGTGAGGAGTACTGACATGCCTGACACTCACCTTTATAGCCAGCTGCTTCCTCCCTGCCTGGTCTGCCCGGTTGGCTATGTCGGTGTAGGATATGCCCGGCGTGTACCCTAGCTTGCTGTTGATCTCCTTGGCTATGTGTTCATCGCTCTTCTGTGATGGTTGCAGCACCTGGGGTAAGGCAGGAGTGGTGAGGGTGGCAGTGGTAGGGGTGGTGATGGTGGCAGTGGTAGGGGTGGTGATGGTGGCAGTGGTAGGGGTGGTGATGGTGGCAGTGGTAGGGGTGGTGATGGTGGCAGTGGTAGGGGTGGTGATGGTGGCAGTGGTAGGAAAAAACGGTGGAACAGAAGATGGTGGGGGTAATGTAGTGGTGATGATGGTGGCAGTGGTAGGGGGAAACAGTGGAACAGAAGATGGTGGGGGTAATGTAGTGGTGATGGTGGTAGCAGTGGTAGGGGGAACAGTGGAAGAGATGATGGCGATGTAGTGATTAATAAAACTGCCCAGATAATCCTTCTATGGCGACTATGGGAATGATTAATTGAATAAATGCTAACAAAGGGCGAGAAGGTTTATGCTGCTTTCGTGATTTAAAGGACGATTATGACATAGTATATTAGAAGGCAGCGTGGGATGTACGGAAGGTTAGAAGGCAGCGTGGGAGGGATGTACGGAAGGTTGCGGGATAAAATGATGGTAACAAAGAAAAAATAAATAACGATTGCCGATTGGTATAGAGTGAGAGTTGGGAGCCCGAAGCGATGTCAAATAACGATGACTGGACAGATAAGGTGCAAGTATGGAAGCACAAAAAGTAACATCAAATATAAAATAATGAAACCAATCTTCAATACAAATATATAAACATGCTTGAAATGTTTGATATACAGTAAACCCTCACTTTAACGACCCAATTGGGGAAAGGAAGGGGGTGACGTTATATCCGAAAGTCCGTATATATCTGGGATCCAAACTTCTCGCATATAACAAACCTGTATAACTTTCAAACACCAACGTTAACTAACTAAATACCTAAGGGCCATTGCTACACTACGAAGACGACGAACCACCCCTTCTTAACAACGCCTCGTCAGCCCTCCCCTCCCCTGCGGCAGACAACGCGCCCCCAGTAACCCCCCGGCCTCTTGTGGGGAGTAGCTACGGGGCTTGGTTGGTTTGTATTCTTCGTACTCTATTTACTGTATCTTCTCTTTTCTTCGCCTTTTTAATGTTTATTTACAGAAACTACCACGTGTAGGTCTCGCGGCCTCTTGTAGCTTCCTTATGTTCTTATGTACAGGACACGCGACACCTTCCCCTCACCTTGAAGCACGCCCAGTGAGCCAGGATCCTTGAGGTGCCGTCGGTCTCGGGGATCTTGAGGAAGTTGGCAATCTGCAGCGCCAGGGGGAAGAAGCGTCGGTGGACCAGCCTGTCGAGCAGCACTGGGAGGGTGAGGTGCTCCAGCTGACTCCAGGTGAAGGGCAGACCTGGGGGCGACTGCACGTGAGGAGGAGCAGGAGATTGGACAAGGGAAGAGAGGAGGAGGAGGAATAGCAAATGGTAGGATGAGGCAAGGGAAGAGAGGAGGATGAGGCAAGGGAAGAGAGGAGGATGAGGCAAGGGAAGAGAGGAGGAGGAGGCAAGGGAAGAGAGGATGAGGCAAGGGAAGAGAGGAGGAGGCAAGGGAAGAGAGGAGGAGGAACAGCAGTAAGAACAATACAGGCTAAGGAAAGGGAAGAGAGAAGGAGGAGGAGGAACAGAAGATAGGACAAGGCAAGGGAAGACAGAAGACATGACAGAAGGAAGTGATTGACGATAACATAGGAGGATTACAACATAGACAAGGAGGAACTGGAAGAACACTACAGGAGATTGGACAAGGAAGGCAAGGGAAGAGAGGATGCGACACATGACAACAGAGGCAAGTGGAAGAAGGGATAACAGATAGGGTGGAAGAGGGAGAGTCACTGTTTACTTCACCCATACAGATACAAGCAGCAGATTTAACAGTGGGCTTAATGAAGATCCTCCCCCACTGAACACGAATGGTCCTCGACTCACCCACTCGATGGTCCCGCACGGCATTCAGGACCCTCAGTGTGAAGATGGTCCTCTTGCACGGCTCAGGGTTCATTTCAGGGATGAAGCTCTTGCCAAACAGCGCCGCCTGAAGAATGACATGTATTTGGACATTAGAAAACTTGTTAATCACTATCATCCATACATGCATACAAGGAATATAAATACAGTAAAACCTCTCATATTCGGACTAATTGGGCCAAGGAGTGGTCCGAGTAATGGGGGGATTATATATGGGGGGATATGTGAGAGGAGGGGAAAAAAAAAAAAAAAAAAAAAAAAAAAAAAAAATTAGGTATATATTAGCTAGGAAATTTTGACCCCTTAAAAAAAAAAAAAAAAAAAAAAAAAAAAAAAAAAAAAAATTATAGGTGTATATATTAGCTAGGAAATTTTGACCCCTTAAAAAAAAAAAAAAAAAAAAAAATAAAAAAAAAAAAATAAATAAATAAATAAAAAAAAAAAGGAGGAGGTCCGAATAATATCAAAGTCCGAATAGTGAGGGTCCGAATACGAGAGGTTTTACTGTACTACATCTAAATCTCATTATTAGCACCATTATGATCCTTGTTTGCCTCAACACAACTGTCCATAATATCTAGGCTGGGAAAGAAAACCTGCTGCCTGAAGCGACATAAACACGTTGTCTTCATTATCACCGTCACCAAACCATGAAGGTCTGAGTCTCATCATTAACTCCTTCACGCCCAGATCTTTCCTTGGCTATATAAAATGTTCAGCTATTTGTCTAGTGTGAACCAGCATTAACCCCTTCACGCCCAGATCTTTCCTTGGCTATATAAAATGTTCAGCTATTTGTCTAGTGTGAACCAGCCTTAACCCCTTCACGCCCAGATCTTTCCTTGGCTATATAAAATGTTCAGCTATTTGTCTAGTGTGAACCAGCCTTAACTCCTTCACGCCCAGATCTTTCCTTGGCTATATAAAATGTTCAGCTATTTGTCTAGTGTGAACCAGCCTTAACTCCTTCACGCCCAGATCTTTCCTTGGCTATATAAAATGTTCAGCTATTTGTCTAGTGTGAACCAGCCTTAACTCCTTCACGCCCAGTCTTTCTTTGCTATATAAAATGTTCAGCTATTTTTCTAGTGTGAACCAGCCTTAACTCCTTCACGCCCAGATCTTTCCTTGCTATATAAAATTTCAGCTATTTGGCTAGTTTGAACCAGCTTAACTCCTTCACGCCCAGATCTTTCCTTGGCTTATATAAAATGTTCAGCTATTTGTCTATGTGAACCAGCCTTAACTCCCTTCACGCCCCAAGATCTTTCCTTGGCTATATAACAAATGTTCAAGCTATTTGTCTAGTGTGAAACCACCTTCTCCTTCACGTGCCATATCTTTGCCTTTGCTATATAAAATGTTCATCTATTTGTCTATGTGAACCAGCTTAACTCCTTCCGCCCAGCATCTTTTCCTTGGCTTATAAAATGTCAGCTATTTGTCCTAGTGTGAACCAGCCTTAACTCCTTCACGGCCTCAGATCTTTCCTTGGCTATATAAATTTTCAGCTATTTGTCTAGTGTGAACCAGCCTTAACTCCTTCACGCCCAATCTTTCCTGGCTATATAAAATTTCAGCTATTTGTCTAGTGTGAACCAGCCTTAACTCCTTCACGCCCAGATCTTTCCTTGGCTATATAAAATGTTCAGTTTTTTTGTTCTATTTGTCTAGTGTGAAACCAGCCTTACTCCTTCACGCCAGATCCTTTCTTGGCTATATAAAATTTCAGCTATTTGTCTAGTGTGAACCAGCATTAACCCTTCACACCGCCCAATCTTCCTTGGCTATATAAAATGTTTCAGCTATTTGTCTAGTGTGACCCAGCCTAACTCCTTCAGCCCAGATCTTTCCTTTGGCTATATAAAATGTTCGCTATTTGTCTAGTGGGAACAGCCTTAACCCCTTCACGCCCAGATCTTTCCTTGGTATATAAATGTTCAGCTATTTGTCCTAGTGTGAACCAGCCTTAACTCCTTCACGCCCAGATCTTTCCTTTGCTAAACAAAATGTTCAGAGCTATTTTGTCTAGTGTGAACCAGCCTTAACTCCTTCAGCCCAGATCTTTCCTCGGCTAATAAAATGTTCAGCTATTTGTCTAGTGTAACCAGCCTTAACTCCTTCACGCCCGAGATTCTTTCCTGGCTATATAAAATGTTCATCTATTTGTCTAGTGTGAACCGCCTTAACTCCTTCACGCCCAGATCTTTCCTTGGCTATATAAAATTTTTCAGCTATTTGTCTAGTGTGACCAGCCTTAACCCCTTCACTTGCCAGATCTTTCCTTGGCTATATAAAATGTTCAGCTATTTGTCTGTGTGAACCAGCCTTAACTCCTTCACGCCCAGATCTTTCCTTGGCTATATAAATTTTCAGCTATTTGTCTAGTGGTTGAACGCACCTTTAACTCCTTCACGCCCAGATCTTTCCTTGGCTATATCAAATGTTTCAGCTATTTGTCTAGTGTGAACCAGCCTTAACTCCTTCACACGCCCAGATCTTTCTTTCCTTGGCTATATAACTTTTCAGCTATTTTGTCTAGTGTGAACCAGCCTTAACCTTCACGCCCAGATCTTTCCTTGCTATATAAAATGTTCAGGCTATTGTCTATTGTGAACCAGCCTTAACTCCTTCAAGCCCAGTTCTTTCTTTGCTATACAAATGTCAGCTATTTTCTAGTGTGAACCAGCCTTAACTCCTTCACTCCAGATCTTTCTTTGCTATACAAATGTTCAGCTTTTTGTCTAGTGTGAACCATCCTTAACTCCTTCACGCCCAGATCTTTCCTTTGGTCTATAATAAATGGTCACTATTTGTCTAGTGTGACCCAGCCTTAACCCTTCCGCCCCAGACTTTCTTTGCTATATAAAATGTTTCAAAGCTATTTGTCTAGTGTTACCAGCCTACCCCGTCCACGCCCAGATTTTCCTTTGCTATATAACATGTTCAGCTATTTGTCTAGTGTGACAGCCCTAAACGCCTTCACTCCCAGATCTTTCCTTTGCTTATACAAAATGTTCAGCTATGTGTCATTGTGAACCAGCCTTAACTCCTTCACGCCCAGATCTTTCCTTTTGCTATATCAAAATGTTTCAGACTATTTGTCTATTGTGACCAGCATTAACCCCTTCACGCCAATCTTTCCTTTGCTATCAAAATGTTCAGCTATTTGTCCTAGTGTGAACCATTCGCCTTAACTCCTTCACGCCCAGATCTTTCTTGGCTATAGAAAATGTTTCAGCTAGTTGTCTAGTGTTGAACCAGCCTTAACTCCTTCTCCGCCCAGATCTTTCCTTTGCTATACAAAGTGTTCCGCTATAGTGTCTAGTGTGAACCAGCCTTAACCCCTTCACGGGCCAGATCTTTCCTTTCTATACAAAATGTTCAGCTATTTGGTTCTAGTTGAACCAGCCTCTAAAACCCCTTCACGCCCAGATCTTTCTTTGCTATACAAAATGTTCAAGCTATTTGTCTATGTGAACCAGCCTTAACGCCCTTCCGCCCATATCCTTTCCTTTGCTATACAAAATGTTTCAGCTATTTGTCTAGTGTGAACCAGCCTTAACCGCCTTCACGCCCATATCTTTTCCTTTGCTTATACAAAATGTTTCAGCTATTTGTCTAGTGTGAACAGCATTAAAAACCCCTTCACGCCCAGTCTTTTCCTTGCTATATAAATGTTTCAGGCTATTTGTCTAGTGTGAACGCAGGCATTAACCCCTTCACGACACGCCCAATCTTTCCTTTGCTATATAAAATGTTCAGCTATTTGTCTATGGGAACCAGCCTTACCTCCTTTCACGCCCGATCTTTCCTTTGCTATATAAAATGTTCAGCTATTTGTCTAGTGTGAACCAGCCGTACTCCTCACGCCCAGATCTTTCCTTGCTTCAAAATGTTGCAGCTATTTGTCTAGTGTGAACCAGCATTAACCCTTCACGCCCAGATCTTTCCTTTGCTATACAAATGTTCAGCTATTTGTCTAGTGTGAACCAGCATTAACCCTTCACGGACGCCAGATCTTTCCTTTGCTATACAAATTTTTCAGTATTTGTCCAGTGTAGACCAGCCTTAACTCCTTCACGCCCAGATCTTTCTTTGCTATACAAATGTTCAGCTATTTGTCTAGTGTGAACCAGCATTAACCCCTTCACGCCCAGATCTTTCCTTTTGCTATACAAAATGTTGCAGCTATTTGTCTAGTGTGAACAGCCTTACCTCCTTCACGCCCAGACTTTCCTTTGCTATACAAAATGTTGTCACTATTTGTCTGAGTGTAAACCAAGCTTACTCCTTCCCACCGCCCAGATCTTCCTTTCTATACAAAATGTTCGCTATTGTCTAGTGTGAACGATCCCTCTAACTCTTCACAGCCCCAGATCTTTTCCTTTGCTATAACAAAATGTTCAGGCTATTTTGTCTAGTGTGAAACCATCTTAACCCTTCCCGCCCAGATCTGTTCCTTTGCTATACAAAATGTGCAGCTATTTGGTCTCGTGTGGAACCAGCCTAACTCCTTCCCGCCCAGATATCTTTCATTTGTATACAAAATGGTTCAGCTGATTTGTCTAGTGTGAACCAGCCTTAACCCTTCACGAAGAAAGCCAGATCTTTCCTTTGCTATACAAAATGTTCAGCTATTTGTCTAGTGTGAACCCCCCAGCCCTAACGCCTCACGCCCAGATCTTCCTTGGCTATATAAAATGTTCAGCTATTTGTCTAGTGTGAACCAGCCTTAACTCCTCACCCCAATCTTTCCTTTGCTAACAAAATGTTCAGCTATTTGTCTAGTGTGGAACCGAGCCTTAACTCCTTCACCCCAGATCTTTCCTTTGCTATATAAATGTTCGCTATTTTGTCAGTGTGAACCAGCCTTAACTCCTTCACGACCCTATCTTTCCTTTGCTATATAAAATGTTCAGGCTATTTTTGTCTAGTGTGAACCAGCCTTAACTCCTTCACGCCCAGTATCTTTCCTTGGCTATATAAAATGGTTCAGCTATTTTCTAGTGTGAACCAGCCTTAAAACTCCTTCACGCCCAGATCTTTCCTTTGCTATATAAAATGGTTCAGCTATTGTCTAGTGTGACCATCCTTAACTCCTTCACGGCCAGATCTTTCCTTTGCTATATAAATGTTTCAGCTATTTCGTCCCTAGTGTGAACAAGCCTTACTCCTCACGCCCAGAAAAAATCTTTCCTTTGGGCTATATAAATTGTTCAGCTATTTGTCCTAGTGTGAACTCCCTTAACGCCTTCACAGCCAGATCTTTCCTTGGCTATATAAAATGTTCACTATTTGTCTAGTGGTGCTACGCAGCCTTAACTCCTTCCGCCCAGATCTTTTCCTTGGCTATATAAAAGGTTCAGCTATTGTCTAGTGTGAACCCGCCTTAACTCCTTCAACGCCCCAGATTCTTTCCTTGGCTAGAATAAAATGTTCAGCTATTGTCTAGTGTGAACCAGCTTAACTCCTTCCGCCCAGATTCTTTTCCTTGCTATATGAAATGTTCAGCTATTGTCTATTGTGAACCGCCTTAACTCCTTCACGCCCAGATCTTTCCTTGGCTATATAAAATGTTTCAGCCTATTTGTCTAGTGTGAACCAGCCTTACTCCTTCACGCCCAGATCTTTCCTGGCTATATAAATGTTTCAGCTTTTGTCTAGTGGTGACCAGCCTAACTCCTTCACGCCCAGATCTTTCCTTCGCTATATAAAATGTTTTTCAGCTATTTGTCTAGTGTGAACCAGCTTAACTCCTTCACGCCAGCTCCTTTCCTTTGCTAGAATAAAAATGTTCAGCTATTTGTCCTAGTGTGAACCAGCCTTAACATCTTCACGCCCAGATCTTTCTTGGCTATAAAAATGTTCACTATTGTCTAGTGTGAACCATCCTTAACTCCTTCACGCCAGATCTTCCTTGGCTATTAAAATGTTTCAGCTTTTTGTCTAGTGTGAAACAGCCTTCACTCCTTCACGCCCAGCTCTTTCCTTGGCTATATAAATGTTCAGCTATTTGTCCCTAGTGTGGAACCAGCCTTAACTCCTTCACGCCAGATCTTTCCTTTGCTTATATAAACATGGTTCGCTATTTCAGTACTAGTGGTGAAACCAGCCTTAAACTTCCTTCACAGCCCAGATCTTTCCTTGGCTATATAAAATGTTCAGCTATTGTCTCGTGTGAACAGCCTTAACTCCTTCACGCCCAGTATCTTTTCCTGGGCTATATAAATGTTCAGCTATTGTCTAGTGTGAACCAGCCTTAACTCTTCACGCCCAGATCTTTCCTTTGCTATATAAAATGTTCAGCTATTTGTCTAGTGTGAACCAGCCTTACTCCTGCACGCACCATATCTTTCTTTGCTATATAAAGTCAGCTATTTGTCTAGTGTGAACCAACTTAAATCCTTCCCGCCCAGATCTTTCCTTTGCTGCTATATAAACTTTTCAGCTATTTGTCCTAGTGTGAACCAAGCCTTAATCTCCTTAAACCGCCAGATTCTTTCCTTGGCCTATATAAAATGTTCAGCTATTTGTCTAGTGTGAACAGCCTTAACTCCTTCACGCCCAGATCTTTCCTTGGCTTATATAAATGTTTCAGCTATTTTTTTCTAGTGTGAACCAGCCTTAACTCCTTCACGCCCAATCTTTCCTTGGCTATATAAAAATGTTCAGCTATTTGTCTAGTTGACCAGCCTTTAACTCCTTCACGCCCGATCTTTTCCTTGGCTATATAAATGTTCACTATTTGTCTAGTGTGAACCTAGCCTTAACTCTCACGCCCAGATCGTTCCTTTGCTATTAAAATGTTCGCTATTGTTGTCTAGTTTGAACCAGCCTTAACTCCTTCACGCCCAACTTTGCCTTGCTATATAAAATGTTCAAGGCTATTGGTCTAGTTGTGAACCAGCCTAACTCCCTTCACACGAGCCCAGATCTTTTCCTGGCTATATAAAATGTTCAGCTATTTGTCTGTGGTGAACCAGCCTTAACTCCTTCACGCCCAGATTCTTTCCTTTCTATAAAATGTTCAGCTTTTGTCTAGTGTGAACCAGCCTTAACTCCTTCACGCCCAGATCTTTCTTGCTATATAAAATGTTCAGCTAGTTTGTCTAAGTGTGAACCAGCCTTAACTCCTTCACGCCGAGCTTTTCCTTGGCTATATAAAAGTTCAGCGATTTGTCCAGTGTGAACCATCCTTAACTCCTTCAACGACGCCCAATCTTTCCTTGGCTATATAAATGTTCGTCTATTTGTCTAGTGTGAACCAGCCTTAACTCCTTCACGCCCGATCTTTCCTTTTGCTAATAAATGTTCAGCATTTGTCTAGTGTGAACCAGCCTTAACCCCTTCACGCCAGATCTTTTCCTGGCTAATATAAAATGTTCAGCTATTTGTCTAGTGTGAACCAGCCTTGCACTCCTTCACTGCCCAGATCTTTCCGTTGCTATATAAAATGGTTCATCTATTTGTCTATTGTGAACCAGCCTTAACCCCTGTCACGCCCTAGATTTTCCTTGGCTATATAAAATGTTCAGCTATTTGTCTATGTGACCAGCCTTAACCCTTCACGCCCAGATCTTTCCTTTTGCTATAAACAAAATGTTCAGACTATTTGTCTAGTGTGACCCAGCCTTAACTCTCTTCCACGGCCCAGATCTTTCCTTGCTATATAAATGTTCATCTATTTGGTCTAGTGGTGAACCAGCTTAAACTCCTTCACGCCCAGATCTTTCCTTGGCTCTATAAAATGTTTCAGGGGACTATTTGTCTATGGGTGAACCAGCCTTAACTCCTTCACGCCCAGGATCTTTCCTTGCTATCGTAAAATTTTTCAGCTATTTGTCTAGTGTGAACCAGCCTTACCCTTCAACACGCCAGATCTTTCCTTGGCATATAAATGTTCAGCTATTTTGGTCTAGTGTGAACCAGCCCTTAACTCCTTCACGCCCAAATCTTTCCTTGGCTATATAAAATGTTCAGCTATTTTCTAGTGTGGAACCAGCCTTAACTCCTTCACGCCCAGAGCTTTCCTTGGCTATATAACATGTTCAGCTATTGTCTAGTGTGAACCAGCCTTAACTGCCTTCACGCACCCAGATCTTTCCTTGGCTATATAAAATTTTCAGCTATTTGTCTAGTGTGAACCAGCCTTAAACCCCTTCAACGCCCAGATCTTTTCCTGGCTATATAAATGTTCATCTATTTGTCTAGTGTGAACCACTTAACTCCTTCACCCGCCCAGATCCTTTCTTTGCTATACAAAATGTTCAGCTATTTGTCTAGTGTGAACCAGCCTTGACTCCTTCACGCCAGATCTTTCCTTTGCTAGACAAAATGTTTCAGCTGATTTGTCTAGTGTGAACCACCTTAACATCCTTCACGCCCAATCTTTCCTTTGCTATATAAATGTTTCAGACTATTTGTCTAGTGTGAACCCCTAACTCCTTCATCACGCCCAGGATCTTTCTTTGCTATGTAAAATTTGTCACTATTTTCTGTTGAACCAGCCCTTAACCCCTTCACGGCCCAGATCTTTCCTTTGCTATATAAAATGTTTCAGCTATTTTTTCTAGTGTGGAACCAGCCTAACTCCTTCATCAACGCCCAGATCTTTCCTTGCTATACAAATGTTCAGCTATTTGTCTAGTGTGAACCGCCTTTCAACTCCTTCACGCCCAGGATCTTTCCTTTGCTATACAATGTTCAGTATTGGTCTAGTGTGAACCGCATTAACCTTCACGCCCAGATCTTTCTTTGCTATACAAAATGTTCAGCTATTTGTCTAGTGTGAACCAGCCTAACTCCTTCACGCCCAGATCTTTCCTTGGCTATATAAAATGTTCAGCTAATTTGTCTAGTTGTGCACCAGCCTTAACTCCTCACGCCCACATCTTTCCTTTGCTATCAAAATGTTCAGCTATTTGTCTAGTGTGAACCAGCCTTAACCCCTTCACGCCCGATCTTTCCTTTGCTATACAAAATGTTCAGCTATTTGTCTAGTGTGACCAGCCTTAACCCCTTCACGCCCAATTCTTTCCTTTGCTTAACAAGATGTTCAGCTATTTGTCTAGTGTGAAAACCAGCCTTACCCCTTCACGCCCAGATATTTCCTTTGCTATACAAAATGTTCAGCTATTTGTCTAGTGTGAACCTCCCTAACCCCTTCACGCCCAGATCTTTCCTTTGCTATACAAAATGTTCCGCTATTTGTCTAGTGTGACCAGCATTAACCCCTTCACTGCCCAGATCTTTCCTTTGCTATATAAAATGTTCAGCTTATTTGTCTAGTGTGAACCAGCATTAACCCCTTCACGCCCAGATCTTTCCTTTGCTATATAAAATGTTTCAGCTCATTTGTCTAGTGTGAACCAGCCTTAACTCCTTCACCGCCCAGATCTTTCCTTTGCTATATAAAGGTCAGCTATTTGTCCTAGTGTGAACAGCCTTAAACTCCTTCACGCTTCACTGCCCAGATCTTTCCTTTGGCTATCAAATGTTCAGCTATTTGTCTAGTGTGCACCAGCATTACCCCTTCAAAGCCCAATCTTTCCTTTGCTATACAAAATGTTCACTATTTGTCTAGTGTTAACCAGCTTAACCCCTTCACGCCAGATCTTTCTTTGCTATACAAAATGTTTCAGCTATTTGTCTAGTGTGAACAGCTTACTCTTCCACGCCCAGATCTATTCCGTTTGCTATACACAATGTTCAGCTATTTGTCTAGTGTTAACCAGCATTACCCCTTCCACGCCCCAGAACTTTCCTTTGCTATACAAAAATGGTTCAGCTATTTGTCTAGTGTGAACCAGCTTACTCCTTCACGCCCCAATCTTTCCTTTGCTATACAAATGTTCAGCTATTTGTCCTAGTGTGAACCACCCTTAACTCTTCACGCCCAGATCTTTTCCTTGCTATACAAATGTTCAGCTATTTGTCTAGTGTGAACAGCATTA
Organism: Chionoecetes opilio; assembly: GCA_016584305.1. Taxonomy (NCBI): domain Eukaryota; kingdom Metazoa; phylum Arthropoda; class Malacostraca; order Decapoda; family Majidae; genus Chionoecetes; species Chionoecetes opilio. The sequence goes on along the minus strand of JACEEZ010014617.1, from coordinate 75,940 downwards.
ACTTCCTTCACGCCCAGATCTTTCCTTTGCATACAAATGTTTCAGGCTATTTTGTCTAGTGTGAACCAGCATTAACCCCTTCACGCCCAGATCTTTCCTTTGCTATAACAAATGTTCAACTATGTGTCTAGTGTGAACCAGCCTTCACTCCTTCACGCCCAGATCTTATCCTTTGCTATCAAATGTTCAGCTATTTGTCTAGTGTGAAACCAGCCTTAACTCGCTTCACGCCAGATCTTTCCTTTGCTAGACAAAATGTTCAGACTATTTGCTAGTGTGAACCTATCCTTAACTCCTTCACGCCCAGATCTTTCCTTGGCTATATAAAATGTTCAGCTATTTGTCTAGTGTGACCAGCCTTAAAACTCCTTCACAAGCCCAGATCTTCCTTTGCTATACAAAATGTTCAGCTATTTGTCTAGTGTGAACCAGCCTAAAACTCCTTCACGCCCAGATCTTTCCTTTGCTATATAAAATGTTCAGCTTATTTGTCTAGTGTGAACCAGCCTTAACCCTTCAACGCCCAGATCTTTCCTTTGCGATATAAAATGTTCAGCTATTTGTCTAGTGGTGAACCAGCCGTAACTCTTCACGCCCAGATTTTCTGGCTAATAAAATGTTCAGCTATTTGTCTAGTGTGAACCAGCCTTAACTCCTTCACGCCCAAGATCTTTCCTTTGCTATATAAATGTTCAGCTAGTGTGTCTAGTGTGACCCAGCCTTAACTCCTTCACGCCAGATCTTTCCTTTGCTATATAAAATGTTCAGCTATTTGTCTAGTGTGAACACGCCTTACTCCTTCACGCCCAGATCTTTCTTTGCATATAAATTTCAGCTATTTGTCTAGTGTGCACCAGCCTTAAACTCCTGTCACGCCCAGATTCTTTCCTTGGCTATAATAAATGTTCAGCTATTTGTCTAGTGTGAACCAGCCTTAACTCCTTCACGCCCAGATCTTGCCTGGCTATATAAATGTTCAGCTATTTGTCTAGTGTGAACCACCTTACTCCTTCACTCCCAGATCTTTTCCTTGGCTGATATAAATGTGCAGCTATTTGTCTAGTGTGAACCAGGCCTTACTCCTTCACGCCAGATCTTTCCTTGGCTATATAAAATTTTCAGCTATTTGTCTAGTGTGACAGCCTTAACTCCTTCACGCCAGATCTTTCTTGGCTATATAAAAATGTTCAGCTATTTTTCTAGTGTGAACCAGCCTTAACTCCTTCACGGCCGAATCTTTCCTTGGCTATATAAAATGTTTCAGCTATTTGTCTAGTGGACCAGCCTTACTCCTTCACGCCCAATCTTCCTTGGCTATATAAAATGTTCCCTATTTTGTCTAGTGTGAACACCTTAACTCCTTCAACGAGCCCAGATCTGTCCTTGGCTATATAAAAATGTTCAGCTATTTGTCTAGTGTGAACCAGCCTTAACTCCCTTCACGCCCAGAATCTTTCCTTGGCTATATAAAATGTTCAGCTATTTGTCTAGTGGTGAACCAGCTTAACTCTTCACGCCCAGAATCTTTCCTTGGCTATATAATGTTCAGCTATTTGTCTAGTGTGAAACGCAGCTTGTGAACTCCTTCACGCCAGATCTTTCCCTTGCTATATAAAATGTTTCAGCTATTTGTCTATGTGAACCACCTTAACTCATTCACGCCCAATCTTTCCTTTGCTATTAAAATGTTTTCAGCTATTTTGTCTAGTGTGAACTCACCTTACTCCTTCACGCCCAACTTTCCTTGGCTATATAAAATGTTCCAGCTATTTGTCTAGTGTGAACCAGCCCTTAAACTCCTTCCGCCCAGATCTTTCCTTGGCTCTAAAAATGATTCAGCGATTTGTCTAGATGTAACCAGCTTAACTCCTTCACGCCCAGATCTTTTCCTTTTGCTATATAAAATGTTCCGCTAATTGTCTAGTGTGAACCAGCCTTAACTCCTTCACAGCCCCATCTTTCCTTTGCTATATAAAATGTTCAGCTATTTGTCTAGTGTGAACACCTTAACTCCTTCACGCCCAGATCTTTCCTTTGCTATAATAAAAGTTCAGCTATTTGTCCTAGTGTGAACCAGCTTTTTTTTCTTAACTCCTTCACGCCAATCTTTCCTGTTGCTATATAAATGTTCAGCTATTTGTCTAGTGTGAACCAGCCTTAACTCCTTCACGCCAGATCTTTCCATTGGCTATATAAAATGTTCAGCTATTTGTCTAGTGTGAAACAGCCTTAAACCCCTTCACGCCCAGATCTTTCCTTTGCTATTAAAATGTCATCTATTTTTCTAGTGTGAACCAGCCTTAACTCCTTCACGCCCAGATCTTTCTTGCTATATAAAATGTTCAGCTATTTGTCTAGTGTGAACCACCTTAACTTCCCTTCACGCCTCAGATCTTTCCTGGCTGATATAAAATGTTCCGCTATTTGTCTAGTGTGAACCCAGCCTTACTCCTTCACGAGCCCAGATCTTTCCTTGGCTATATAAAATTTTCACTGATTTGTCTAGTGTGAACCAGCCTTAAATCCTTCACGCCATATCTTTTCCTTTGCTATATAAAAATGTTCACGATTTTTGTCTAGTGTGAACCAGCCTTAACTCCTTCATACGCCCAGATCTTTCCTTGCTATTAAAATGTTCCGCTAGTTGTTCTAGTGTGAACCAGCCCTTACCCTTCCGCCCAAGATCTTTCCTTGCTATATAAAATGTTCAGCTATTGTCTAGTGTGACCAGCATTAACCCCTTTCAACGCCCAATTTTCCTTTGCTATTAAAAGTTCAGCTATGTGTCTAGTGTGAACAGCCTAGACTCCTCACCGCCAGATCTTTCCTGGGCTTATAAAATGTTCATCTATTTGTCCTAAGTGTGAACCAGCCTTACATCCTCACGCCCGATCTTTCCTTTGGCTATATAAAATGTTTCAGAGCTATTTGTCTAGTGTGAACCATCCTAACTCCTTCCGGCCCGAGATCTTTCCCTTGGCTTATAAAATGTTCGTCTATTTGTCCCTAGTGGTGAACCAGCCTTACTCCTTCACGCCAGATCTTTTCCTTTTGCTATATAAAATGTTCAGCTATTTGTCTAGTGTAACCAGCCCTTAACTCCTTCACGCCCAGATCGTTCTTTGCTATATAAAAGTTCAGCTATTTGTCTATGTGAACCAGCCTTAACTCCTTCACGCCCAGATCTTTCCTTGGCTTATATAAAATGTTCAGCTATTTTGTCTAGTGTGAACCGCCTAACTCCTTTCCCGCCCAGAATTCTTTCCTTGGCTATATAAAATGTTTCAGCTATTTGTCTAGTGTGAACCAGCCTTGACTCCTTCACCGCCCAGATCTTTTCCATTGGCTATTAAAATGTTCAGCTTTTGTCTAGTGTGAACCCGCCTTAACTCCTTCACGCCCAGATCTTTTCCTTTGCTTATAATAAATGTTCAAGCTATTTGTCTAGTGTGAACCAGCCTTACTCCTTCACGCCCAGATCTTTCCTTGGATTATATAAAATGTTCCGCTATTTGTCTAGTGTGAACCCAGCCTTAACTCCTTCACTGCCCAGATCTTTTTCCTTGCTATATAAAATGTTCAGCTATTTGTCTAGTGTGAACCAGCCTTAACTCCTTCACTCCCAGATCTTTTCCTTGGCTATATAAAATGTTTCAGCTATTTGGTCTATAGTTTGGAACCAGCCTTAACTCCTTCACGCCCAGATCTTCCTTGGCTAGTATACAATTTCAGCTATTTTGTCTGTGTGAACCCGCCTTACTCCTCATTCACGCCCAATCTTTCTTGGCTATATAAAATGTCAGCTTTTGTCTATGTGAACCAGCCTTAACTCCTTTCACGGCCCAGATCTTTCCTGGGCTATATAAAAGTTTCAGTCTATTTGTCTAGTGTGACCAGCCTTAACTCCTTCACGTACGCCCAGATCTTTCCTTGGCTATCTAAAATGTTCAGCTATTTGTCTAGTGTGAACCAGCCTTAACATCCTTCAACGCCCAGATCTTTCCTGTGCTATATAAATGTTCAGCTATTTGTCTAGTTGGACCAGCCTTACTCCTCACGCCCATATCTTTCCTTGGCTATATAAAATGTTCAGGCTATTTGTCTAGTGTGAACAGCCTTAACTCCTTCACGCCAGATCTTTCCTTTGCTATATAAAATGTTCAGCTATTTGTCTAGTGGTGAACCAGTCCTTAACTCCTTCACGCCCAGATCTTTCCCTTGGCTATATCAAATGTTCAGCTTTTGTGCTAGTGTGAACCAGCTCCTTACTCCTTCTCACACGCCCAGATCTTTTCCTTGGCTATATAAAATGTTCAGCTATTTGTCTAGTGTGGAACAGCCTTAACTCCTTCCTTCCGCCAGATCTTTCCTTGGCTATAGTAAAATGTTCAGCTATTTGTCTAGTGTGAACCAGTCTTAACTTCCTCACGCCCAGATCTTTCCTTGGCTTATATAAACTGTTCAGCTATTTGTCTAGTGTGAACCAGCTTAACTCCTTCACGCCCAGATTTTCCTTGGCTATATAAAATGTTCAGCTATTTGTCTAGTGTGACCACCTTAACTCCTTCACGCCCAGATCTTTCTTGCTATATAAAAATGTTCAGCGTTTTCTAGTGTGACCAGCCTTAACTCCTTCACGGCCCAGATCTCCCTTGGCTATATAAAATGTTCAGCTATTTGTCTAGTGTAAAACCAGCCTTAACCCCTTCATTCACGCCCAGATTCTTTCCTTGGCTATATAAATGTTCCGCTATTTTGTCTAGTGTGAACCAGCCTTAAACTCCTTCACGCCAGATCTTTCCTGCTATTAAAATGTTCAGCTATTTTGTCTATTGTAACAGACTTAACTCCTTCACGCCCCAGATCTTTTCCTTTGCTATATAAAATGTTCAGCTATTTGTCTAGTGTGAACCAGCCTTACTCCGTCACGCCCAGAATCTTTCCTTGCTAATAAGTGTTCAGCTATTTGTCTAGTGTGAACCAGCCTTAACTCCTTCACGCCCATGATCTTTCCTTTGCTATATAAAATGTTTCAGCTATTTGTCTAGTGTGACCGCCTTAACCCCTTTCACGCCGATCTTTCCTTGCGTTATATAAAATGTTCAGCTATTTGTCTAGTGTGAACCGCCTTAACTCTCACGAATGTGGCCCGAGATCTTTCCTTGGCTATACATAAAATGTCATCTATTTGTCCTAGTGTGAAACCAGCCTTCACTCCTTCACTCCAATCTCTTCCTTTGCTATATAAAATGTTCATCTATTTGTCTAGTGTGAACCAGCCTTAACTCCTTCACGCCCAGAATCTTTCCTTGGCTCTCTATAAAATGTTTCAGCTATTTGTCTAGTGTGAACAAGCCTTAACTCTTCACGGGCCGAGATCTTTCTTCTTGCTATAGAAAATGGTTCAGGCTATTTGTCTAGTGGTGAACCAGCCTAACTCTCTCACGCCCAGATCTTTCTTGGCTATAGAAAATGTTCGCTATATTTGTCTAGTGTGAACCAGCCGTACCCCTTCACGACCCAGATCTTTCCTTTGCTATACAAAATGTTCAGCTATTTGTCCTAGTGTGAACCAGCCTTAACTCCTTCACGCCCAGATCTTTCCTTGCTTATAAAATGTTCAGTCTATTTTTGTCTAGTGTGGAACCAGCCTTAACCCCTTCACTGCCCAGATCTTTTTCCTTGCTATACAAATGTTCAGCTATTTGTCTAGTGTGAACCACCTTAACTCCTTCACGCCCAATCTTTCCTTTGCTTATAATAAAATGTTCAGCTATTTGTCTAGTGTGAACCAGCCTGAACTCCTTCACGACGCCAGATCTTTCCTTGCCTATATAAAATGTTCAAGCTATTTGTCTAGTGGTGAACAGCCTTAACTCCTTCACGCCCAGATCTTTTCTTTGCTATACAAATGTTCATCTATTTGTCTAGTGTGAACCAGCCTTAACTCTTTCAACGCCAGATCTTTCCTTGGCTATATAAAATGTTCGCTATTTGTTAGTGTGAACCAGCCTTAACCCTTCACGCCCAGAAATCTTTCCTTGGCTATATACAATGTTCAGCTATTTGTCTAGGTGGTGAACCAGCCTTAACTCCTTCACAGCCCCCCCCCCCCCCAATACCTTTTTTTTGTTTTTTCCTTTGCTATACCCAAATGTTCAGCTATTTGTCTCGTTTGAACACATCCTAACTCTTCGACGCAGATCTTTCTTGGCTATATAAATTTCGCTATTTGTCTAGTGTGAACCAGGCCGCCACCCCGCGGCGTGCCCCCTTAACTCCTTCAAGCCCAGATCTTTTCCTTGCTATACAAAATGTTTCAGCTATTTGTCCTATGTGAACCATCCTTAACTCTTCACACCCAGATCTTTCCTGGCTATAAAATGTTCAGCTTTTGTCTAGTGTGACCATCGTTAACCCCTTCACGCCCAGATCTTCCTTTCCTATAACAAAATGTTCAGAGCTATTTGTCTATGTGACCAGCCTTAAACCCTTCACGCCCAGATCTTTTCCTTTGCTATATAAAATGTTCGCTATTTGTCTAGTGTGAACCAGGCCTACCCCTTCCCCCAGAATCTTCCTTTGCTATATAAAATGTTTCCAGCTATTTGTCTAGTGGAACCAGCCTTACCCTTCACAGCCCAGATTCTTTTCCTTGGCTAAACATTTTCAGACTATTTGTCTAGTGTGAACCAGCCTTACCCTACTTACCTTCACGCCCAGATCTTTCCTTGGCTAGATAAAATGTTCAGCTAGTTTTCTAGTGTGAACCACCTTAAACCCCATTCACGCCCAGATTCTTTCCATTGGCTATATAAAATGTTCAGCTATTTGTCTAGTGTGAACCAGCCTTAACTCCTTCACGCCCAGATCTTTCTTGGCTATATAAAATGTTTCCCTATTTGTCTAGTGGTGAACATCCTTAACTCCTTCACTGCCCAGATCTTTCCTTGCTATATAAAATGTTCAAAAAAAGCTATTTGTCTAGTGTGACCAGCCTTAACTCCTTCACGCCCAGATCTTTCCTTGGCTATATAAATGTTCAGCTATTTGTCTAGTGTGAACCAGCCTTAAACTCCTTCACGCCCAGATCTTCCTTGGCTATATAAATGTTCAGCTATTTGTCTATTGTGAACCAGCCTTTAACTCCTTCACGGCCCATATCTTTCCTGGCTATACTAAAATGTTCGCTTATTTGTCTAGTGTGAACCAGCCTTTACTCTTCACGCCCAGATCTTTTCCTTTCTATATAAAATGTTCAGCTATGTTGTCTAGTGTGACCAGCCTTAACTCCTTCACACGCCCAGATCTTTCCTTGGCTAATTAAATTGTTCGTCTATTTGCTAGTGTGAACCAGCCTTAACCCCTTCACGCCCAATCTTTCCTTGGCTATATAAAATGTCAGGCTAATTTTTCACTATGTGTGAACCAGCCTTTTAACTCCCTTCACGCCCAGATCTTTCCTTGGCTATATAAAATGTTCAGTCTATTTGTCTAGTGTGAACCAGCCTTAACTCCTTCTACGCCCAGATCTTTCCTTGGGCTATATAAAATGTTCCAGCTATTTGTCTGTGTGAACAGCCTTACTCCTTCACCGCCCAGATCTTTTCTGGCTATATCAAATGTTCAGCTATTTGTCTAGTGTGAACCAGCCTTAACTCCTTACGCCCAGATCTTTCCTTGGCTATATAAAATGTTCAGCTTTATTTGGTCTGTGTGAACCACTTAACTCCTTCACGCCAGATCTTTCCTTGGCTATATAAAATGTTCAGCTATTTTGTCTGAGTGTGAACCAGCCTTACTCCTTCACGCCCAGATCTTTCCTTGGCTATATAAATGTTCAGCTATTTTGTCTATGTGGTGAACCAGCCTTAACTCCTTCACGCCAGATCTTTCCTTTGCTATATAAAATGTTCAGCTATTTGTCTAGTGGGAACCAGCCTAACTCCTTCACGCCCAGATCTTTCCTTGGCTATATAAATGTTCAGCTATTCTTGTCTAGTGTGAACCAGCCTTAACTCCTTCAGCCCCGATTCTTTCCTTGGGCTATATAAATGTTCAGCCTATTTGTCTAGTGTGAATCGCAGCCTTAACTCCTTCACGCCCAGATCTTCCTTGGCTATATAAAAAGGTTCACTATGTTTGTCTAGTGGTGAACCAGCTTAACTCCTTCACGGCCTAGATCTTTCCTTGTGCTATATAAAATGTTCGCTATTGTCTAGTGTGAACAGCCTAACTCCTTCACAGCCCCAGATCTTTTCCTTGGCTATATAAAAATGTTCCACTATTTGTCTATTTTGAACCAGCTAACTCCTTCACGCCCAGAATCTTTTTCCTTGGCTATATAAAATGTCAGCTATTGTCTAGTGTAACCAGCTTAACCCTTGCACGCCCAGGACTTTCCTTTGGCTATATTAAATGTTCAGCTATTTGTCTAGTGTGAAACCAGCCTTAACTCCTTCACGCCAGAATCTTTCTTGCTTATATAAATGTTCAGGCTATTTGTCTAGTGTGAACCAGCCTAACTCCTTCACGCCCGATCTTTGTCCTTGGCTATATAAAATTTCAGCTATTTGTCTAGTGTGAACCACCTTAACCCTTCACTCCCAGATCTTTCTTGGCTTATATAAATGTTCAGCTATTTTGTCTAGTGTGACCCAGCTTAACTCTTTCCACTCCCAATCTTTCCTTGGCTATATAAAATGATCTGTTGTTAGCCATAGCTACAATTACGAAATGTAACTGAATATACCAAATTAGTTAGTGGACAAGGGTACTAAACAGGTCATAGCTATAAAATATTGCTTATATTCATTAAAAGTCTAATAGCAGCCAAAATACAATGGAAATGACGTTCTGGGTGTGAAGGGATAAAGCAGGTAGCAGCAGCAGCAGGATAAAGGCTTATAATCTTATAGAGAGTGAAGAGGAGGGTTGTGAGGCATTACCCTGAGCAGCATCTTCTGTGCCTGGGGCTGGTACTGGTGCTGCGCCGCCTGCAGACACTGGTTCACGGCCTCCTCCATAGACTCCTTGATCATGGCCAGACAGTCGTTGGTTTGGGTGCTCCTCTCCTGGTGAAAACACAGCACAGTAAAACCTCTCATATTGGGACTAATTGGGCCAAGGAGTGGTCCGAGTAATGCAAGGATCCGAATAATGGGGGGATTATATATGGGGGGATATGTAAAGATAAAAAAAAAAAAAAAATCTAGTTGTATCTAGGAAATTTCGACCCCTAAAAACAGACTTATGTACTCCCTATAAGACAATAAACAAGGCTTGGACACCTGCCTGGAATCCCTTGGACGCCTCCAGCAGCAGGGCGCCGGGAGCCATGGAACCGATGCCCAGCGTGTCCACCACCACCTGCGGAACCTGCAACACACACACACACACATACTTACTTACGTACACAATTATACACACACACACAGACGTACACATACATAATTATACACACACACACACGTACACATACACAATTATAGGTACACACACACACATACACATACACAATTACACACACACACACTTATGTACACAATTATACACACACACACACATACACAATTATACACACACACACACGTACACATACACAATTATAGGTACACACACACACACATACACAATTATAGGTACACACACACACAAAATTATACGTACACACACACACACGTACATACACACAATTATACGTACACACACACACACGTACACATACACAATGTGACGAAATTCATATTTCCCGCGTATGTGTTGAGAGGTCAAGATGGCCGGGGCAGAGCGTTAGCCCCGCCCCTTTGGAGGAAGTATGGGTAACGCGAGGGTTGCCACCCGCCGCCAGATAGGTCACCCATATAAAACAGGTCGTGACCCTTGCCTCGGCCCCCACTCCAATCATTTCCACTCTTATAGTGTTGTGTGAGGAGCCACTGTGACGGCGTGGGCACACCACGTGGGAGGCTGTGTGAGTCCTCCTTTCTAACCCTTGATACCAGGGTATTGTGAGTATCTTGTAAAGTGCTTTCATCATTATTAGTTCACCGATGTCGGGTGGGCTGTATTTACGGAAAGTGAGAGTAGGAGGGAAGTAGGTGATGAGGCTCAGTAGAAGCGCTCTTTTGTGATTGGGAGGATAACGTTCAGTAGAAGCGTTGTGTTGTGTATAGAGGCTCAGTAGAAGCTCTCTTGGTTATGTGATGAGGCTCAGTAGAAGCACTCTAAGGTTGTATGTTATGTATAGAGACTCAGTTAGAAGTGCTCTTAAGGTGTTTTTGTGTGTTGAGGCCGGAGGTTAGAGAGAGACGGAAAGTGAGTGAGTGAGATTTTGGTAGCGCTGCGCGTGGTATCCCTACCTGCGAGTTTTCTGTGACCGTGCATTCAAGCGTTTATTTGTTGTACCAAGGAATTGGAGTTAAGAGTGTTAATTATATAAGGATTTCATATGTTGATCTTGTTTTAAATATCCTGAATTAACTTAATTAGACCCACGTGTCCCTGGGGCATGGCCTGGGGTGGCGACCTTGTGTCACCGACCGTGACATATTAATTGGCGACCTCGCCAGGATACCTCGTGTAAAGGCGTTGCCAGATCTTACTCTCCCTTTACTTTTGTTTCTGAGTGTAATAATGCACGTAAGCCCGGAGCGCGAGAGCTAGAAGCTCGCAGTGTGCCTGAGCTGAGGCTTATTGGGCAGTATTTAGGAGTATATTGTGAAGTAGGAATCATGCCCAACTTGTACCCTGACGGTGAGGGAAGTCGCCCGGCTTCACCTGAGCCACGTGTAATTGAGTTGCAGCTTCAATTAGAGATAGCCAAGGTTCAGCTTGAACAGGCTAAAGTAGAGGCGTCTAGGCGTCTGGGCGCCCAGGCGCAGCAGAGCTTATCAGGGGCCGCCGCTTGTGAGGCGGTAGAAAGGTTTGATGTTACTCGCTATCTGCGAATGGTCCCCTTGTTCTCAGAGGACGATCTGGAAGTATATTTCCGATCATTTGAAAAGGTAGCTAATGGCATGTCTTGGCCAAAGAAATATTGGCCAATCCTTTTGCAAAGTGCATGAAAGGGAAGGCACAGAGTGTGTATGCCGCCCTTTCTGAAGGGCAGGCTAATGAATATGAATTGTTAAAAAGTGCCATTCTCCAGGCCTATGAATGTGTTCCCGAAGTGTATCGCCAGAGATTTCGTGCTTTCCGTAAATCAGCCAACCAGACTCATGTAGAATTTGCCAGAGTTTTGAAAGATAGTTTTCATCAGTGGTTAAGAGCAGAGAAGGTGTCAGACTTTGACCAGTTAAGTGAACTAATTTTGCTTGAAAAATTCAGAGAGAGCGTCTCGCAGGAGGCCTCGATGTATCTTCATGAGAAGGGTGTTAAACGTGTGGAGGATGCCGCGGTGCTGGCGGAGAATTTTACTTTGTTTCATCGAGGCCCGTTGGAGACGCCCTCTCTCTTTACAAGGGGGAGGAAGGAGGAACGTCCGCATGGCGAGAGATTTGTACCTGCGAGAGTTGTCCCTCCCACTTATGGCAGAGTTAATAACCGGGCCGTACCTTACGTGCCTTTCAGATCACGTGTGGAGTGCCACTATTGTGGCTACACGGGACACCTCGCGCAGAATTGCTGGAAAAAGGCGAAAGATGTGGCAGCCTTTAAACCTGTGTGTGTAGCACCCGCGAGCCAGGAGCCAGCATGTGATGTAGTGATGGTGAAGGGGACGAGTGTTGCTCAAGGCATTAATGTTCCGGTTAGGCCGGTTAATTTGATTTCCACCCTCAGTGAAGATACGCGCGTTGAGAGTGTCTAGAAGGGCGCTGTGTTATTGGAAGGCTCTGTTCTTGAGGGCGCTGAGAAGGACCCAACTCTTGGCACGTACCAAGCGTTTTTGTCCCAAGGTTCTGTGAGCTCCCAGGGGGGGGAAGCAGAACTTACCATTTTAAGGGATTCAGGGGCGTTGCAATCCCTTATGCTTGCAAGTCTTGTCCCCGTGGAGGAAACGGGTAAGAGAGTAGCTATCAGGTCACTGTGTGGATTTAAGTCAGTGCCGCTCGCTGAAGTGAAGTTGAGCTGTGGGCTAGTTAATGGGCCCGTGTTAGTAGGGCTGGTTGATCAGCTTCCTGTGACTGGTGTGGATTTCGTGCTGGGGAACGATTTGGCCGGCGGGAAGATGAGCCCGCCTGCCCTGTCTGGAAATCCCAGCATGGTCGCACCCAGTGAGGTGCTCATGAGTAAGCTTGAGCGAGAGGAGCCTGAACTTTTTCCTGTGTGTGAGGTGACCAGTGCTATGGACGCCTCGCGGGCGCGCCATGAGAGAGACAGAGAGGTCTCGGCAGAGGAAGTTCCTGATGTGATAGATGAAAGTCTTGGTCTCGAAGAGTTCTTCGAGGATGTAATTGAACCCTCAGAGGTTCAGGTAGCCATCAATAGCCGACAAGCCCCGATCGACGCTCAACACCGTGACACTGAGTTGACCCAGTTAAGGGACGTTTGTCATGGGGATCATGATGGGGTTGGGGTCAGGAGAGATGAACACGAGTTGAGATGTAAGTTAGTGGTAAAACTTAACACCAGTGCTAACGGTGCGCCCCTCGTCCCCACTGCGACTTTTGATGAGCCATTTGAGAGTGTTAGGAGTTTTGATGGGACCCCCTCGAGGGCGTCCACAGTTTGTTATCTCTTAACCATGTTGGTCATGGTAACGAGGTATTTTGAGGCGGTGGCCTTTTGTGACACCCACTCCATAAGTATAGTGGGTGCCTTGCTGAGATTTTTCACTCATTTTGTAATATATGAGGTTTTGAAAGGAGTGGTGAGCTTTGTAATCACCCCAGACCATAGGGAAACTCAGAGTTTGGGTAAAATGTATATGTATATGTTGAATGAGTGTTTCCCCAGAGAGCTACAGGAACCACCCGATCGAGTGGCCTTGTGTGTGGCGCCAATGACGGATGTCAACGCTGAGGTCCCTGGCGCGTTACCCCCGAGTGCCGCGGAGCTTGAGAAGGACACCACCCAGGCCAGGCCGGAGCTCGGGGAGCAAGTTGGAGCACCTGTCTGGGAGTCGAGAGGGGCGCTGTTCGCCCTTCTGGTCCGATACCCGAAGGTGTTCAGGGTCAGTCCTGGACGCACAAGGCTCGTGCCTCAGGTTGTTGATGTGGGAGACACATATGGAAATATCAGTATTTTTTGGTTGCTTAGTGAGTGTATATTGATGATGATTATATTTAGTGAGATGTGGAGTGAATAAAATAAGGTTGTTGTGATATAAGGTTAAGTTATTTTTATTTTGGTACGAAAATTCTCACTACGAGAATTTTCTATTTTGACGGGGGGAGGTGTGACGAAATTCATATTTCCCGCGTATGTGTTGAGAGGTCAAGATGGCCGGGGCAGAGCGTTAGCCCCGCCCCTTTGGAGGAAGTATGGGTAACGCGAGGGTTGCCACCCGCCGCCAGATAGGTCACCCATATAAAACAGGTCGTGACCCTTGCCTCGGCCCCCACTCCAATCATTTCCACTCTTATAGTGTTGTGTGAGGAGCCACTGTGACGGCGTGGGCACACCACGTGGGAGGCTGTGTGAGTCCTCCTTTCTAACCCTTGATACCAGGGTATTGTGAGTATCTTGTAAAGTGCTTTCATCATTATTAGTTCACCGATGTCGGGTGGGCTGTATTTACGGAAAGTGAGAGTAGGAGGGAAGTAGGTGATGAGGCTCAGTAGAAGCGCTCTTTTGTGATTGGGAGGATAACGTTCAGTAGAAGCGTTGTGTTGTGTATAGAGGCTCAGTAGAAGCTCTCTTGGTTATGTGATGAGGCTCAGTAGAAGCACTCTAAGGTTGTATGTTATGTATAGAGACTCAGTTAGAAGTGCTCTTAAGGTGTTTTTGTGTGTTGAGGCCGGAGGTTAGAGAGAGACGGAAAGTGAGTGAGTGAGATTTTGGTAGCGCTGCGCGTGGTATCCCTACCTGCGAGTTTTCTGTGACCGTGCATTCAAGCGTTTATTTGTTGTACCAAGGAATTGGAGTTAAGAGTGTTAATTATATAAGGATTTCATATGTTGATCTTGTTTTAAATATCCTGAATTAACTTAATTAGACCCACGTGTCCCTGGGGCATGGCCTGGGGTGGCGACCTTGTGTCACCGACCGTGACAACAATTATACGTACACACACACACACACACTTTAAGGTGAGCAGTACAAATTCTCTGATTGGCAAACATGAGCTACATATTATAAGACAAGTTGCCCCAAAAGCTTCTTCCTGGCCTGGATATGAACACTGGGCTCCTGGGTTGGGTTGTCCATGGGGTATACTGAACACTATACTCTAAGACAACTACAGTAAAACCTCTCATATTCGGACTAATTGGGCCAAGGAGTGGTCCGAATAAGGGGGGGGGATTATATATGGGGGGATATGTACAAAAAAAAAAAAAAAAAAAAAAAAAAAAAAAAAAAAAAAAAAAATCTAGGTGTATAGTATATGGAGCTAGGAAATTTCGATCCCTAAAAAAAAAAAGAAAAAAAAAAGAGGAGGTCCGAATAATGTCAAAGTCCGAATAATGAGTGTCCGAATACGAGAGGTTTTTACTGTAAAAGGAAATACTGCAGACATCATCGTTCTGTTTAACATCAGATTTTCCCATGACATCTTAGTAATGGTTAGACAGTCGATGATACGTTTCCAACTGTCTCCAGCCATTGCCTCAACCTCTTCCATGCCCAATGCTGCCAAATGGCCACAAATACAAGACAGAACAATCTATCTGCATGACAATAACAAGTGACTGAGATGTGACATAAGAAAATAAGAAAATAAGGAAGCTACAAGAGGCCGCGAGACCTACACGTGGTAGTTCCTGTTTTAATGTACCGTAGATAACACTATAGTCGCCAGTCACTCGCCACTGCACCAATGTCGCCAGGCACAATATATTACAAATTTTAACATCACCGCAGATTGGCCACGAGTAGTATGACTATTCAGAGCCCGAGAGAAAAAAATACAGTACCTAAACTATCCCATCAGGTCGTGGTCAATGTGGAGAACTGAATTTTGACGGAGTAGAAACATGAAAACGGGGAAAAAATAAGGTCAAAGGTCAACCCTACGTAGTTTTTTACTGACCTTCTGCAGCAGGTCATGGCAGGTGCTCCCGATGACCCTGACCCCGTCCGCCTCCTGTGCCAGGTGGGAGGAGGAGTCGAGGTAGTAGCTGGTGGCCTCTCCGTTGACACTCACCACCTCCAGCGTCACCTCCCACACCAACACCACCGACCCTGTGCCACACCTGTACACACACCATCATTACAGTGACTTTTGCCACACCTGCACACACACATCATTACAGTTACTTTTGCCACACCTGCACACACACAAAACGCATACACACACACACACACACCATTACAGTTACTTTTGCCACACCTGCACACACACAAAACACACACACACACACACACATCATTACAGTTACTTTTGCCACACCTGCACACACACAAAACACACACACACACACACACCATTACAGTTACTTTTGCCACACCTGTACACACACACACACACACACCATTACAGTGACTTTTGCCACACCTGCACACACACAAAACATACACACACACACACACATACATAAATACACACAGAGAAGAGAAAGAGGAGACTTAATAACAATTTTTAAGCTGATAACAAAGATGGAAGAAACAGACCATGCAAGACTACTGACTCGGAAACAAAGAGAAGGTCGATACACAAGAGGACATACAAAACAACTAGGAAAAGGGAGATGCCTGAACAACATAAAGAAGTACAGCTTCCCTCATAGCAATGTAGGTGGTGGGAATGGACTGAATGAGGTGATATCGGCAAATCATGTGCACCAGTTGAAAGAAAGACTGGATAAATGTAGATACAGCTTCATAAATTCTACACAAAAACGCGGCTTCTGCTCGGTCACTACCCTGTACGAGCCAGACAATAGAGAGAAGTCCCCTAAACCTTCCACCCGGCATATATCAAAATAGGAAAATAGAAAAAGAAAATAGAGAGAAATCAAAGAAACCAAAACCTTCCACCGGTAAATAATATAAAAAAAAAAAAAAAAAAAAAAAAAAAAAAAATAATAATAATAATAATAATAATAATAAAAAAAAAAAAAAAAAAAAAAAAAAAAAATAAAGAATAATAATCCGGAAAAAAAGAAAAAAGAAAAAAAAGAGAGAGAGAGAGAGAGAGAGCCTGTGCCTGAGTCTCCCCTGCAGTACCCACCATGCCATCTGCTTGGGCTTGACCTGACTCTTGGCGTCGTACTCGCAATACTTGATGCGGATATCCGAGGAGCCGATCCAAAGCTTGCCGGAGTCCGAGAGGAGCGCGATGTGGCGGGAGTTGGTGGACACGGACATTTCCACCACAAATCCACCCGGTTCATTCCACTCCGGGTACTGTAAGGACATAAGAACATAAGGACATCAGGTAGCTACAAGACTGATGGCTGTGAGACCTACACGTGGTTGTTCCTGTAGAAGGTGTCAAGGGAGGCTGACGTTACTGCCACTCACACACACACAGACACACACACACACACACACACACATGCATCATATTAAGGAAAGAAAAGTGATGTTAAATGCTAAGATGATCAGTGTGCGAGACCTAAGGACATCAAGGATACACATATCAATGCCAAATAAGTGGGAAATGTGCCAGACATCAGAGGTCATATGGCACTATGGCAAATCAAGGACACACAAACACCAAATGAATTCTATTAAAATCAAAACTTTACCGCCCTTTCCTGCAACAAGGTTTCCATAAAGGCTTAAATTTAAAGAGTCAAGTGTCTTTGTGCTGTCGTTGGATTGTGGGTCTCGGATCAATTTTGTTTTAATCAGAGCTCACTAAGAGTATGTTATCTCTATATTGATCCTCGCCTTGTTTGGATCCTGAGGCCTGTGAGTCTATGTAATTCTAACTATATTTTTTAAGGCCTACTCTCCCAGCCTCCCTCCTTCCCTTCCTATCTTCCTCTTTAATCTTTTACACAGATCTTTTTATCTTTATTTTTAGACAGATCTTATATATATATCAAGTATAGACGACCAGCCTCTGGCCCCTTTGCTTTTGGGTCAGTTCTTGGGCTGGAAGGTGGCAGCGAGCCACGTTCCAGCCAATTAACTCATTACGTGAATTACTCATTAAGGGCTTGTTCTATGCACAAAGTTTGTTGCACAGACCCCCGTTCATTTTGACAGCACTACTTGCATGTCAAATTTCAGCTCAATCCGACAATATTTAGGAGTAGTTATACACTTTTTGGCGGAAACTTGGTTCCACGGGTCTTATGGTAAGCGACAGCGAGCTTCGCTCGCTGTCAATTATTTTTCCTTCTCTATCTTTCTCTCTTACATGACTACCTCCCTACACCACACCCACGACCCATGCCAGCCCCCATCCTCCCCCTACACTACGCCCACCACCCATGCCAGCCCCCATCCACCCCTAACAACCCACCAGTGCCTGTGGTCGCTCATCTATGTGGTTAAGCAGCAGCAAGTCGCGCCCTTGGCTCACCAGCACGTTGGAGTGACGTTCTTCCCGCACCACACACCAGCAGGTGACGGAACCCCCTGAAAAAAGGGCCTATTGATAAAGACAAGACTTATACTTTGGTGGATAGTAAAAAAAAAATATATATATAGCAAATAAATAAACCTGAAAAAATTTGCCTATTAATAAAGACAAGACATACATTTTGGTGGACAGTTAAAAAAATAAAAAAATCAGAGAGAGAGAGAGAGAGTGCGAGCGAGAGAGAGAGAGAGAGAGAGAGAGAGAGAGAGAGAGAGAGAGAGAGAGAGAGAGAGAGAGAGAGAGAGAGAGAGAGAGAGAGAGAGAGAGAGAGAGAGAGAGAGAGAGAGAGAGAGAGAGAGAGAGAGAGAGAGAGAGAGAGAGAGAGAGAGAGAGAGAGAGAGAGCGAGAGAGCGAGAGAGCAAGAGAGCGAGAGAGCGAGAGAGCGAGAGAGCGAGAGAGCGAGAGAGCGAGAGAGCGAGAGAACGAGAGAGCGAGAGAGAGAGAGCGAGAGAGCGAGAGAGCGAGAGAGAAAATCGTCCACCCAAAGAGGCACAACCCACCCGGGAGGTCAGGGTACTTCCTGGTCTTGGGTTCATGAATGTTGTTCACCATGAAGATTCTGTTTGACTTGGTGAGCACGGCCACGCCAGTCTCCCGGTAGCTGGTGAAGACCTGGGCACTCAGGATGTGGGTGTCCTTGGCCTCCTGCACCACAGACAGAGCACGTCAGGAACAGTTGTCAGGTAAAGGGTGTTGCTCAGGTTAGGTAGTTTTACTTTTTGATATCACACACACAAAGAAAGAAGTGTGAGGCTACAACAACCTTACATAGAGGAGGAAGAGGCTACAACAACGTTACTTAGAGGAGGAAGAGGCTACAACAACCTTACCTAGAGGAGGAAGAGGCTACAACAACCTTACATAGAGGAGGAAGAGGCTACAACAACGTTACTTAGAGGAGGAAGAGGCTACAACAACCTTACCTAGAGGAGGAAGAGGCTACAACAACCTTACCTAGAGGAGGAAGAGGCTACAACAACGTTACTTAGAGGAGGAAGAGGCTACAACAACCTTACCTAGAGGAGGAAGAGGCTACAACAACCTTACCTAGAGGAGGAAGAGGCTACAACAACCTTACCTAGAGGAGGAAGAGGCTACAACAACCTTACCTAGAGGAGGAAGAGGCTACAACAACCTTACCTAGAGGAGGAAGAGGCTACAACAACCTTACCTAGAGGAGGAAGAGGCTACAACAACCTTACTAGAGGAGGAAGAGGCTACAACAACCTTACCTAGAGGAGGAAGAGGCTACAACAACCTTACCTAGAGGAGGAAGAGGTTACAACAACCTTACCTAGAGGAGGAAGAGGCCACAACAACCTTACCTAGAGGAGGAAGAGGCTACAACAACCTTACTTAGAGGAGGAAGAGGCTACAACAACCTTACCTAGAGGAGGAAGAGGCTACAACAACCTTACCTAGAGGAAGAGGCTACAACAACCTTACCTAGAGGAGGAAGAGGCTACAACAACCTTAACTAGAGGAGAAAGAGGCTACAACAACCTTACCTAGAGGAGGAAGAGGCTACAACAACCTTACCTAGAGGAGGAAGAGGCTACAACAACCTTACCTAGAGGAGGAAGAGGCTACAACAACTTTACCTAGAGGAGGAAGAGGCTACAACAACCTTACCTAGAGGAGGAAGAGGCTACAACAACCTTACCTAGAGGAAGAGGCTACAACAACCTTACCTAGAGGAGGAAGAGGCTACAACAACCTTACCTAGAGGAGGAAGAGGCTACAACAACTTTACCTAGAGGAGGAAGAGGCTACAACAACCTTACCTAGAGGAGGAAGAGGCTACAACAACCTTACCTAGAGGAGGAAGAGGCTACAACAACCTTACCTAGAGGAGGAAGAGGCTACAACAACCTTACCTAGAGGAGGAAGAGGCTACAACAACCTTACCTAGAGGAGGAAGAGGCTACAACAACCTTACCTAGAGGAGGAAGAGGCTACAACAACCTTACCTAGAGGAGGAAGAGGCTACAACAACCTTACCTAAAGGAGGAAGAGGCTACAACCTTACCTAGAGGAGGAAGAGGCTACAACAACCTTACCTAGAGGAGGAAGAGGCTACAACAACCTTACCTAGAGGAGGAAGAGGCTACAACAACCTTACCTAGAGGAGGAAGAGGCTACAACAACCTTACCTAGAGGAGGAAGAGGCTACAACAACCTTACCTAGAGGAGGAAGAGGCTACAACAACCTTACCTAAAGGAGGAAGAGGCTACAACCTTACCTAGAGGAGGAAGAGGCTACAACAACCTTACCTAGAGGAGGAAGAGGCTACAACAACCTTACCTAGAGGAGGAAGAGGCTACAACAACCTTACCTAGAGGAGGAAGAGGCTACAACAACCTTACCTAGAGGAGGAAGAGGCTACAACAACCTTACCTAGAGGAGGAAGAGGCTATAGTGGGGGAGTATTTGTTCGGAGAGGGGAATGTGGAAGAAGCAAAAAGAACAATCAACAGTTTTTGGATGACCAGAGAAAATAAGAAGAAAGAAAAAGAAAGAAACTAATAAGATAGAATAAGAGAAGACAACTAATTAAAGACCCAGACAGCAAGAAGAAACACGTCAGGGAGTGCCGTTGAAAAAGGCCTGACTCCCGACCCACAACTGAACTGAACTGAACTTGAATATTCTAGCAGTTTCCTAATAAGTCTTGTATATATTTGTCTTCAGTTATGTAAAAATGATAAATATAAGAAATGATACAAGACAAACATATGAACATAAGAAAATAAGGAAGCTACAAGAGGCTGTGAGACCTACACGTGGTAGTTCCAGTTCCTCACCTATAAACTATAAACTAAAATAACCTGTAATCCTAACATCACTTATATCTTGTACATGTTAATATAAGCTAACAGTAGAGTGGTGGAAAGGATTTGAACACCTGGAGAGTATGGGTGACAAGTGTGAGATGACAGGAATGATTTATAGGAGTAGCGTGGTGACCTGACCTGCCCCATGTTGAAGGTGTGCTGGTAGTTGCCGAACATGTCGTGGAGCAGAACCGCGCCGTCCTCCTGCACACACACAAGGTCCTCGCCCCTAGACCAGCCCAGCGTCACCAGGAACCCACTCGTCCACTGCCACACGGAGGGAATGGAGAGTGAGACGACGACAGGGATATAGTAGAGTACGATAGATGCTGGAGGTGTGAGAGGATGGCAAACCCCCCACTGTTCAATAGCGGGATGGTGGAGTATGTGGAGTACTGTATGTATGTGAGGGATGTAAGAATGAGAGGATTGGAAGGTGTGAGAGGTGTGGAGAGATAGAAGATAGAGGTGTGTGAGGTGACAAAGATATATAGAAGAGTGTAATAGATGTTGGAGGTGTAAGAAGATGAAACCCCCTCCCCCCACTATTAATGGGATGGTAAAGTGCTGTGTATGTGAGTGACAGGGTTGGAGGAAGGGATCTATGGTGAAGAGAGTGAGATGACAGGAATGACATGAGGTGAATAGATGGTGGGGGTGTAAGAGGATGGCAACCCCCCACTGTTCAATAGCAGGATGCAGTGGTGAGTAAGCGAGGGGATGCAAGAGTGAGAGGTCTGCAAGATGTGAGATTGAGGTGCATACAAGGGTGCAAATGGAAAGTATACCCTTGCTATAAAAAAAATATCCGTATTTCAAAGAGGAATGAAACAACAAATCTAGGTTACACAAAATGATGACAGGTTTCACATTGAGGGCATAATCTAGTAAATACAATGCAATTAAATAAACAAATCTAATAACAAAAAGGATAGACGAAGTAAACAACGCCAGAAGTGAAGTAATTGTACCGACATTAAAACCAGCAGTCTCCTTAAAAGAACGACACACACACACACACACAAATGGAAAGAACAAAACCCAGGCCAATTAGTCACCTTGAACGAGGATATTTTCTTCCCCGAGGAGCTGAAGATGAAGATGAGTGGCTTGCCTGTCTGGTGGGTCTTGGTGAACTTGGTCTCGTCGCGGGTGAGCGCCAGGGGTCCCCCGTAGGGCGCGGCGGCCACCATGAAGTCCCCCAGGTTGATCCCGCCCCCCCAGTCCATGCTGTACACCTCATGTTTCCTGATGGGCCAAGGCACACACACACCTCAAAACACAGGCACACACCTCAACACAGACACACGCACCTCAACACACAGGCACACACACACACGCCTCAACACACACACAGGCACACACCTCAACACAGACACAGGCACACCTCAACACACACACACAGGCACACACACACACGCCTCAACACACACACAGGCACACACCTCAACACAGACACAGGCACACCTCAACACACAGGCACACACACACACGCCTCAACACACACACAGGCACACACCTCAACACACACACACGCACCTCAACACACAGGCACACACACACACACGCCTCAACACACACACAGGCACACACCTCAACACAGACACAGGCACACACCTCAACACACACACACAGGCACACGCCTCAAGACACACACAGGCACACACCTCAACACAGACACAGGCACACACCTCAACACAGACACACACACAGGCACACACCTCAACACAGACACACACACAGGCACACACTCAACACAGACACAGGCACACACCTCAACACAGACACACAGGCACACGCCTCAAGACACACACAGGCACACACCTCAACACAGACACACACACAGGCACACACCTCAACACAGACACAGGCACACACCTCAACACAGACACACAGGCACACGCCTCAAGACACACACAGGCACACACCTCAACACAGACACACACACAGGCACACACCTCAACACAGACACAGGCACACACCTCAACACAGACACACAGGCACACACCTCAACACAGACACACACAGGCACACACCTCAACACAGACACAGGCACACACCTCAACACACACACACAGGCACACGCCTCAAGACACACACAGGCACACACCTCAACACAGACACAGGCACACACCTCAACACAGACACACACCACAGGCACACACCTCAACACAGACACAGGCACACACCTCAAACACACACACACAGGCACACGCCTCAAGACACACACAGGCACACACCTCAACACAGACACAGGCACACACCTCAACACAGACACACACACAGGCACACACCTCAACACACACACACACACAGGCACACACCTCAACACACACACACACACACAGGCACACACCTCAACACACACACACAGGCACACACCTCAACACACACACACACCTCAACACACACACACCTCAAAACACACACACACACAGGCACACACCTCAACACACACACACACACAGGCACACACCTCAACACACACACACAGGCACACACCTCAACACACACACACACACAGGCACACACCTCAACACACACACACCTCAAAACACACACACACACAGGCACACACCTCAACACACACACAGGCACACACCTCAACACACACACACAGGCACACACCTCAACACACACACACACACAGGCACACACCTCAACACACACACACAGGCACACACCTCAACACACACACACAGGCACACACCTCAACACACACACACACACAGGCACACACCTCAACGCACACACACAGGCACACACCTCAACACACACACACCTCAACACACACACAGGCACACACCTCAACACACACACACACACAGGCACACACCTCAACACACACACACACACAGGCACACACCTCAACACACACACCACACACCCTCAACACACACACACACACAGGCACACACCTCAACACACACACACACACAGGCACACACACACAGGCACACACCTCAAACACACACACAGGCACACACCTCAACACCACACACACACACCAGGCACACACCTCAACACACACACAGGCACACACCTCAACACACACACACAGGCACAACACCTCAACACACACACAGGCACACACCTCAACACACACACACACAGGCACACACCTCAACACACACACACAGGCACACACCTCAACACACACACACACACAGGCACACACCTCAACACAACACACACAGGCACACACCTCAACACACACACACACACAGGCACACACCTCAACACACACACACACACACAGGCACACACACACAGGCACACACCTCAACACACACACAGGCACACACCTCAACACACACACACAGGCACACACCTCAACACACACACACAGGCACACACCTCAACACACACCTCAACACACACACACAGGCACACACCTCAACACACACACACAGGCACACACCTCAACACACACAACAGGCACACACCTCAACACACACACACACAGGCACACACCTCAACACCTCAACACACACACAGGCACACACCTCAACACACACACAGGCACACACCTCAACACACACACACAGGCACACACCTCAACACACACACACAGGCACACACCTCAACACACACCACACAGGCACACACCTCAACACACACACACAGGCACACCACCTCAACACACAACACACACAGGCACACACCTCAACACACACACAGGCACACACCTCAACACACACACACAGGCACACACACACAGGCACACACCTCAACACACACACACAGGCACACACCTCAACACACACACACAGGCACACACCTCAACACACACACCTCAACACACACACACAGGCACACACCTCAACACACACACACAGGCACACACCTCAACACACACACACAGGCACACACCTCAACACACACACAGGCACACACCTCAACACACACACACAGGCACACACCTCAACACACACACACAGGCACACACCTCAACACACACACACAGGCACACACCTCAACACACACACACAGGCACACACCTCAACACACACACAGGCACACACCTCAACACACACACACAGGCACACACCTCAACACACACACACAGGCACACATAATGCCTGAACAACATAAAGAAGTACAGCTTCCCTCATAGCAATGTAGAAGTTTGGAATGGACTAAATGAGGAGGTGATATCGGCAAATAATGTGCACCAGTTGAAATAAAGACTGGATAAATGTAGATACGGAGACGGGACCCCACGAGTGTAGCTCAGGCCCTGTAAAACACTACTAGGTAAATACATTGTAACTTACATCAGGACTTTTCTGGTGCTTCCAAATAACTATCCATTGAGTACATTAATGATTGTACACTCTATTGTACATCAGGACAGATAATACGGAGCTCCTAAATTAATTGTGGTATCTAATAATTCTAACATGAAGGTAAGGTAGCTACTATTTTTCACCTGATGATCAGCCACTAATTACCCTCAAGCACTCTACCGTAGTCACCTCCGTGGTGCAGTGGCTAGCGTGCCCGGCTACGAATCTGCGGGCCCTGGTTCGATCCCGGGCCAGGGCAAGCCGGTGACCAGCCTACCCAGCTGTTCTTCCTTCCTTTTGGGGTTGATAAATGGGTACCTGGGGTAACCTGGGGAAGGTAACTGTGGTAACCCGGGAGTCACACTAGCCCTGTGTCCCGGGGTAACGGGTCCTCACACACCACACGCTCTAAGGGCTAATGCCACGGAGATGAGCACCGCATGCCACGCGCAGCTTAGCGTAGGCTCCCATCTTTACCTTTACCTTACTCTACCGTAGCACTCCCGGGATTATAATATGAAGGCTAACAGTGTAGTTCTAAAAGAGTTAACCGTAACGGCACCATTACTTTAAGGTTGGTGACCAGAGTAGAACGAGAAGTAACGGATTCAAACTGGAAAAGCTTAGATTTAAAAAGGAAATAGGGAGAAACTGGTTCACAAATAGGGTGGTGAGTGATTGGAATGGACTCGGTAAACAGGTGGTCAATGCGGAGTCTATTGGGGTCTTTAAAAGGAGTCTGGATAAATTCATGGATGGGGAAGAGAGGTGGATAGTATAGGTAGTGTAAGGTAACAGGAACTACCTCGTGTAGGTCTCACGGCCTCATGTAGCTTCCTTACTTTCTTATGTTCTTATGTTTATCATTGAAGAATATTTTGCCGGTCCGGTACGTTAGGTATAGTGTGAATCAGCCTTGGGTCTATAGGAAACCATAGTCGTTTCGTACACTAAGCTCAGAGTTGAACTTGACTACTAGAGTTACGAAATGACACCAGGTGTGTACGAAAAAACTCAAAATCTGTGTACGAAACAACTAACAAAACATGGGTACGAAACAACTTTTGTACGAAACTCCCTGTAACCCACACACACACACAAGCCCACCCCCCACATACACACAGATCCCCCAACACACACACACAGACACCGACCCCACACACACACAGACCCCGACCACACACACACACACACAGACCTCCCCACACACACTCACATATAGGCGCCCCCCTCCCCTCTAATATACTGGCATAGGCCTAAACACGGGGTAGGCCTTGTTCCTGGGACACTAACAGACATACATAACACTAAATCATAGACGTAAAAAATCATCCTTCATCCCTCTCGGCAGCCATCACAGCCTATTTGAGCCTATTTTCGGCAATATATTATCGTTCAACCTATATTTATCACTTCACAATACTCTTATCATCACTAATATGCCATAAATAGGGTATTTAGGGGTAAATCTCAGCTGATTTACTCTTAAATGCGTCTGTATACCCTGGATAAGAAGTAAACACGGCCACCCAGCTGGGTCCTGAACGCTGATTGGCTGACAGAATAGCCAGGCCGCTGATTGGCTCGTGGAAATTCTGAGGTTACGAGGTACCGATTACGTATTTATAACGAATATTCGCTTTTTTATTCGTGCACTGATATAGGATTGCATTACCTTGTTCAAAACACCAGCTCTTTTTAAGACTTTTCATATAAAAGTCTCCGATATTTAAGGCCTACGCAAAACAAATATGATGCAATCGTTTAATAATCCCGTAGATTTTAGCGTATTTTGTTGATAATTCTTTTTTTACACTTCAACTAGGGGGATTTTTGTGTATTTTAATACATTTCAATATTTCCGCATCGTTTTATGTATAAATCGCGAGCTTGGTGGCTGTATTTAGTTTTTATATTTTAAGGGGTATTTATTCAAAATTTTACGTCATCCTTGTTCCTCCTCCTGAATGAGCTGTGAGGTTATTTGTGTGTGCTTTGCTATGCCTACAGCCGCAGTGTGTCTGTGTGTGCCTATGTGACGTGTTTTACGCGTGTTTACTGGAGGAATACATCTGACTAAAGTGGTTGAAAGGGTCAAATTATCGAAAAAACAAAGCATGTATTGCTCCATGGTTTAAACACTGAACTAGGATCTGTTACTGTTTACAAGATACACAAATCATATAGTATTTACTCATATTTTATCACGAATTATAGAGCCTTTATTAAAAAGTCGATCTGTGTTGTTGTAAATTTGCGTTTTTTTCGGGCATATTTTGATACCCAATATTTCATTAATTCCTAGTTATTTCATTGGTTTTTTAGGCTTATTGTGTCCTATTTAACTATATTTTACTATATCCGTGTTGATTTAATCATTATATTATGTATTTGATGTGTTTTGGTTTAGTAAGGGATAGGGAGCTGGGCTGCCGGCAACCCGCCACCTGTGACGTCAGAGCTGTGACGTCACAGCGTGTTTACATGTTGGGGCCGCGGGGGTTGTTCATGGCTATGGGAGCATTAATAGCCTTATAACACGGCATTACTGGCTGTATGCAAGGCTGAGCAAAGGTAAATAGGGAGAATATCAATGCACAAACCCGAAAATACACTCAAATAGGTGAAATATTGGCTGTGATGGCTGTAGAGAGGGAGGAAAGATGAGTTCTGACGTCTATGATTTGGTGTTATGTAGGTAATGTATGTCTGTTAGTGTCCCAGGAACCAGGCCTACCCCGTGTTTAGGCCTATGCCAGTATATTAGAAGGGGGGCGCCTATATGTGTGTGTGTGAGGGGGGGTCTGTGTGTGGGGTGGGGGTCTGGGTGGGTGTTAGGGGGGGGGGGTGTATAGGAAAGTGTGTGTATGTGTGTGGGGGTTACAGAGATACCCTTACAAATAACACCATGCATTCTGTTATCAAGAAGAATAACCTATTTAAAACCAAATTTTTGAACACCCAAAACCTCTTTTTTAACACCCAAAGCCTCTTTCTTAACACCCAAAACCCCTTCCCTAACCTCCAAAAACCTCTTTCCCTCCTTTCCTAACCTCTAAAAACCTCTTTCCCTCCTTTCCTAACCTCCAAAAACCTCTTTACCTCCTTACAATATAGGCGATGGAGGAAAAGTTCCCCGCCCCCTCCGTGACAGCCAGCCAGGCCCCGACAGGTGGGCGGTGCTGGCCTGGTGATCACCCCTTCCTGCCGCCCCCCTACACCCTTACAACACCCGTGACACATCCCCCAACACTCACCCGGCCTTCCTACACCCGCCATGGCTTGGGAAGTAACAGCAGGGTGGCGTACTTACCGGTAAAACACGTCATCGCCGAGCAGCGTCCAGTCAGAGATGAGAGCCATGGCTGGTGCAGGGAAGAGTGACAAACTTCATCAAGGAACTTTTATTTATCTTTGTACTGCACTAGATTTTACTTATTTATCTACTAAAAATGTACAATTAAAATTCAATAATGAGCTTGTGTCATTTTATATTAGTGATTTAAGGTATAAGAGAAGTATTTAAATATAATACAAAAGTCAAGATGAGCCTCTCACGTGAGCCTTGTTATTGTAATGGCTAAAGTAATAGAAAACTCAACACTTCTCAATACACAAACTTAACACAGCAGATTACAAAAACACCTTTAGTCCACAAAAAACACACTAAGAACCATGAATAATTCCCCACTACACACAAGCCCAATGATGACCAGTTATCACAAAATAGAAGAAATAGGAGAACTGATTTGATTGATTTAATGCCAAAAAAGGTGAATGTGCCAGACATCAGAGGTCATAGGGCACAGAAATAGGAGAAGTAATAGTGGTGCATAGAAATAAAGTGGAGTAATTATCGGTTAGTCTTGCTAGGCCTAAAATAGAAGTAGAGTGGAGTAAACCGAGTAATTATCGGTTAGTCTTGCCAGGCTTAAAATCAGCTGTCCATCCCCGCCATATTGTCCTCTCCGGCTTCTCTCTCTCCTACTACCACACCCAAACACCGCCGCCATGCAGGGACTCAGCCTCGCCAGCCTCAAGAGACATCCCTCAGTAAGTGTGTTGGTGGTAGGGCTTAATGCTGGGCAGGGAAATAGTGAAATCCAGGGTTAATAGGATCAGATAATGGCGTGATAGACTGTGCCTGTGTTGGAAGGTCATCTCTACGCCGTCATGTTTACTTTAGCTTCTGCTTTCTATATGCCTTATCTTTCCTTATCTTTAGGGTGCATAGCGTGGCCCCTTAACATAGAAAGGGCCAGGAGGGTGTTTAAAAGCTCTAAGGCTATTAAATGAACTACGGTAGACGATAGCATATAAAAGCCTTGTCTTATGTTCTTATGTATCTTTACGTTGTTTATCAATAGTGAAACTTTTACTTCATATGTTTGTGTAATCATGTTTTGACCTGGAGGGTGAGGTGTGATGTGAGGTGCAGAGGTGACCCCATGCCCCGGTAATGAGGTCATGTGTGGTGACCTCTTTAATGTCTTGTAGGGTCATCTCTGTAAGACCCGGTCATCACCATCTTATTTCTGGGTTGAAAGTGTGCATTTCTGATATGTTTTTGTGTTTTTCAATTATATATTTGTTGGTTATTATTTTTTGAGGAGGAAATATTAGTTTCGGGACTCCCCCTGAGGAAAGATTTTGTCAATACCGTACTATACAATTATTAGATTACTATAATACACATCAAAATGATCATATAAATATTTAATAATAATATAAGCGAAAGTGTGTGTCTGTCTGTCTGTGCGTGTGTGTGTCCGCGATAGGTGCCGCCCCCAGTGCCCCAATCCCATCATATGGCACAGTTTTGGAACCAGCTCGACCAGGGGCAACTTTTAAGCCCACTTATGAGATGATTTTTTTTTTTTTTTTTTTTTTTTTTTTTTTTTTTTTTTAGCCAGCCTATTAGCGAGAATTGTGAAAAAAAATGTGGGTTGCGAGAATTGAGGAAACCTTGATGTAGGGTGATGGGTAATGGGTGAGTGAATGGGTGGGGTAATGGGTGTGGGGTGATGGGTGAGTGAATGGGTGGGGGGTGATGGGTGAGGGAATAGGTGGGAGGTGATGGGTAATGGGTGAGTGAATGGGTGTGTAGTGATGGGTAATGGGTGAGTGAATGGGTGGGGGGTAATGGGTGAGTGAATGGGTGGGGGGTGATGGGTAAGGCGTTAATACATACATTTCTACATCCATGATTTCAGGAAAGTTAGAAGGGGCTATCTGGAGAGTCTTGTGTTTTGGTGGGCCGGCTATTGGTGGGCCTTCGGCCCACCAATAGCCTGAGTCTGCCCGGAGAGTCTCAACCAGAGTCTGCCCGGAGGGCGGCTTTGCGGCTAGTATTTAATAACACTGATAACTGTAGGTATAAGTAATTTACATTTATAATACACCACTGCCACCTTCCTCACATCACGTCTCTGCCTATGTCTTAAGCACATCTTCCCTTGTACAGTTACAGTATATCCCATGTCTGATACCCTATGTCCCCCCCCCAGCTCATCCCCCTGTACGTGTGCCTGGGTGTGGGTGTGGCCATGTCCGCCCTCTACACCCTGCGCCTGGCCACCAGGAACCCTGACGTGACCTGGAAGCACGTGGCCAACCCGGAGCCCCAGAAGTATTACGCAGACAAGCAGTACAAGGTGAGGGAAGGGCATGCAGAGGGGGTCTCCTTGTCGGGTTTTCGTAGTAGTTTTATTAAATTTGCTGTTAAGTTTTATTAAGTTTGCTGTTAAGTTTTATTAAGTTTGCCAACAGCACTCCCCAATGTATCACCACCTCCAGAGGTGGGCGCGTTACTGCCCGACAGGTAGTGCATTACCGTCAAGGCGTTACCAAAAAATCAGGGGTGCATTACCGTCAAGGCGTTACCGATTTTAATTTCCTTAGAGTGGTCCGCGTTACTGCGTTACCGTTACCAAAATTGAAAGTGCATTACCAGCGTTACCAAAATTTTTACCAAGTTTTTTCCTTTGATCTTTTTCATTGTCACATCCATTGTACACCCCATTATTCTAAACACTTTTGTAGAGAAGAACGTTTCCCATAAAATTATTAGTTTTTGAGAAAAAAAATTAATAATGTGTGTTCCCGGAAATCTAAGAGTCCCCCTTAAAATTCCTAACCTCCCAACAAAGTGGTCTATGCATGAATACACGCCACGCCTGCAGAACAGAGCTCAACAATGCCGCGCAACAAATTCGGCGATTGTCGTCTTCGTTTTTTAACTTTTGAAAATTACGATAACGCGAGTGGTAACGCTAAATTTTTTTGGTGCATTACTGGTAGTGCATTACTTTGAAAATCTTTGCGTTACCGCGGTACTGCGTTACCGATTTGGTAGTGCATTAGTAACCCAGTAACGCAGTAATGCAAGCGGTAACGCAAGTGACCGGCTTTGACCACCTCTCCTCTTCACGTGCCCAAACCACCTCAATCTCCTTATGTTTTATGCCGGTAGTCATTTGTAGAGGGCTTATTACCTTATAGTATGTTTCTTTCTCTATCTTGAGGTTGCTATATCTGGAGGAGAATTGAAGGAATTTAGTTTTCAGGTGTTCCTTGTCGTTTTTAAAAATTTGCAGAAAGTTATGTTTAATGCCGGTCGTCATTTGTGGATGGTTTAACGTCAGATTTTCCCATATTGTCTTATGAGCTTACATGGTTGATGATATGCTTCCAACTATCTCTATCTATCTCTTCAATGCCCAATGCTGCCAGATCCTTTTCAACACACTGCCTCCATGTCTTCCTTGGCCTGCCCGGTTGACTGTGACCTGGCACCTCCACTCTAACAGTTCTCCCCAATGCCTCACCACCTTCTCTCCTCTTCACGTGCCCAAACCACCTCAATCTCCTTACTCTCACCTGGCACTTCCACTCCAACAGTTCTCCCCAATGCCTCACCACCTCAATCTCCTTACTCTCACCTGGCACCTCCACTCTAACAGTTCTCCCCAATGCCTCACCACCTCTCCTATTCACGTGCCCAAACCACCTCAATCTCCTTACTCTCACCTGGCACTTCCACTCCAACAGCTCTCCCCAATGCCTCACCACCTCTCCTCTTCACGTGCCCAAACCACCTCAATCTCCTTACTCTCACCTGGCACTTCCAATCCAACAGTTCTCCCCAATGCCTCACCACCTCTCCTCTTCACGTGCCCAAACCACCTCAATCTCCTTACTCTCACCTGGCACTTCCACTCCAACAGTTCTCCCCAATGCCTCACCACCTCTCCTCTTCACGTGCCCAAACCACCTCAATCTCCTTACTCTCACCTGACACTTCCACTCCAACAGTTCTCCCCAATGCCTCACCACCTCTCCTCTTCACGTGCCCAAACCACCTCAATCTCCTTACTCTCACCTGGCACTTCCACTCCAACAGTTCTCCCCAATGCCTCACCACCTCTCCTCTTCACGTGCCCAAACCACCTCAATCTCCTTACTCTCAACATTGTACTCGGTTCTTTCAATCCACCTTTTCACTGGACACCATCTCTCCATTTGATCTCTTTTTGCTCCTTTAATCCACCAGTTTATGTGATACTATTTCTAATGTGTGTGTCTTCCTTTCAGTTCTATTCGCCGGTGCGTGACTACAGCACCTACAGAGCCCCAGTGCCCAAGTTTGAGGAGTAAGACTAAGGTGCTTCTCTTAGGTAACCTGATGGAGGGTGTAGGTGTTTGTGAAGGAAAAGTCACTGTTAATATATTGTACCTGGAGACTATTTTTTTTCTGAGTAAGGGGGAAGTTCTTAGGGATATGAAGTAATGGCTTAGTTACTGCAATGTGAACTGACAATAATTAGTTTGTAGTGAATGTGCAGTCTGTGTTTGGTGACTCTTTGATTCACCTCACTCAGAATGCTGAAGTATAAGGGAGACAACACCGGGTCTCCCTGCCATCACTTCAGAATTCCTCATGTACATTTTTAAGTTGTATAAATCATGTGGCTAAAATAAAAAAGCTAACTCAAATAATTTTTTCTTATCATAGAATATTTACTTTAGTTTTCTTGCTGCAAAACTGAAGCAGATTTTTATTGTTATTTATCTTTTGAAGAAACCCTTGACGTATTGTTTACTTGATTTTGATGCAATGGACATCTCTTGTGTTAACATTACTTTATTGATACTTTGTTATGGGTCTGGTAGGATTGTAGGCAGGAGTACGGGCATTGAGGAAGTAGAGGCAAGGGATAAATATAGTGGGAAGTGTATCATTGGCTGTCTAACCTCGTAAGGTATTATGGGAAAATCTGATGTTAAACAGATTGACGATGATTATGGTAGGATCTTGTAGCCTGTTACCAATGTGTGGGATAAAGAATCTGAGTATGGACTATAACCCCTGGAAGCAATGTGTAAAGTGTGTAGCAGCAAAACTCTATCTGAATCACATGACATCCCTGGTCAAGACTAAAGGCCTGTCCAGACCAGCGGGCCTGATCAGCGGGCATGCCCGTTATCGGGCACATTGACGGGCTAACCATCAAGCTGCCTGAGCCCCTGTTGAGTGGAATCACCGTGCGGTGCCCGGCGGCTTGAGGAGCTTCGACGCTGTGAATGTCGGAATTCACAAGTTAACATGACTAAGTTAACATTGTGTGGCCCTAGCAGGCTTGCCTCCCACATCCCACGTGGTTGTAACACTGTTCACATCAGGAACTTGCCATGTCTATACAATACTTTCTTCCTCTCGGTAATACTGGCTGCCATGGTTATCACCGCACTCCACAACCTACTGGCATCGTCGGGCACGCCCGCCAATTCATCAATTTGGCCGTGTGGACAACATTCACTGGCATGCCCAGTAGAATCTGCCCACCGGGCACGCCCGCTTGTCTGAACAGGGCTTTAGGCTTGTACCAAGAGTCATGATGGCAG
This sequence comes from Chionoecetes opilio, assembly GCA_016584305.1. Taxonomy (NCBI): domain Eukaryota; kingdom Metazoa; phylum Arthropoda; class Malacostraca; order Decapoda; family Majidae; genus Chionoecetes; species Chionoecetes opilio. The sequence continues at coordinate 42,274 of JACEEZ010014617.1, read as the reverse complement.
TCGAGCGACTAATGACCAACGAAGGGTACCATGAGAGGGATATTTTTTGGAACGAAGAGCAGCGACAACGGTCGGCGTGAAGACACGGGAGGGGGGGGGGGGTACCTGTGCAAAAAGGCCCTTGCAAAATTTGCAATATTTTTTGAAAAATAGATTTGCTTGAAAATTTGTTCCTAGCCGTTTTCGGGCGTGGTGAACACGAATCTGGAGTCAGTTTTCAGTTATAATTATTAGAAGTCCCTATTTCACCCAATTCACAATTACATGATACTTCCAGACAGGGCTTGGAAACTAAATAAATTTCAAACGGCTCGTTCCGATCAGAAACAGTATTATTAACGTTTCGTTCTTGGTTCCTCCAAACATAACGTTCCTGAACCGGTTAGAAAGAAATTAAAACCGGTTAGAACGTTATTCTGAAACCATGTAATGAATATGCTAATAGCCCTAATAAATAATGCCTATACATGACTACATTCTTATAGATGGTAATAAAGCCATACATTTCATGGTGCACAGTATCCAACAAAATCAAACCACTAGATGTTGTAAGAACTATATTATTATACTGCTTAGATAAGGCAACACATTTACATATACAATACAGGAAGCGTAGTGTAGGAGTATGCAATCTCAGTCGTCGTAAAGACAGGAATCACTAATTGTTTATTAATATTATATATGGCAAAAAAAAGTATTAATTCGGAGCCTAATATCACCAACCCTTAATTAAATAAACCTAATCAATGAAATCAATAACTACATGTGGTACTTCAAGGACTCAAACTTAGGACACACACCGAAATTCGGCGCACCAAGCATTAGGCTATGAACACAGTTACAAGTTAAAGCACATACTCACGATCAGGGCCAGATTTAGACCTGTGGAGACCCCTGGGCAGCCTCTGTGTGGAGGTTCCTGGGCAGCCTCTGTGTGGAGGCCCCTGGGCAGCCTCTGTGTGGAGGCCCTGGCCCCTGCATTACAAAATGTTACAAACTATGGATGCCGAGCGAAGTGAGACGGAGTAGCCGGGGGGTCCGGGGGATTTTTTTGAAATTGTAGCCTTCTTAGGAGCAGTTTGAAGCAATAAGCAAAGCTAAATTGAGAAAGTATATTAGCTATAGTATATTGTGACAAAATTGGGGTACTCTATGACCTAATTGGATAAAGATTTTTTTTAAGTGGACACAGCTTAATGAAGTATTCAGATTGAGAAGTAAGACATTGATGTTGGGAGACTATGCGTCGGGTCACCCCTTGTTAACAGCATGAAGTATAGGAGTAGCCTAAGCCCCTTATTTTCTTAAATTTGAGCGCACTGCCTAGAAATTTGGTTGATATGAAATTTACTGACGGGAGTTAATTTCAAGGTTACATTTTTAATGAGTTTTTCTTGTACTGTATATATGAATTATATGAAACTTTGAGCTATACCACTGGCTATAGCCTAGCTGCAGTCGCTGCCATGGCTACCTAAAAAGAGGCTGTTGGCTTCCGATGAAAGCATCAAGGCCATCAAGCAACACTACCCAGGCAGTGGCATATAAGATAAATGATTAATTAGATTAAAAATTAAGGCCTCTTGATTAAAAGAAATTTATTATGTAAATATACAAAGAAGTATGGTAAATTTCTAGTGTTTGCCCACACTCTCCCTCTTGCCCCAAACAAGTTTGAGGACCTGTGGGAAGGCAGGGTTTTCGGGTGGGGAACAAATAATGCGTCGGAAACACGTATTTTTGGAATTATTTCAAAGAGCCAAAACACCCCAGATCTAGTCTTTTTCCTAGATCTAGGAACATTTAACCTAACCTCCATCCTTGCGAGGGGGCTCCGTTACCCTCGACCTCCCTGTAATCTGACCTAACCTAGCGGGGGGCTCTGCTCCCCTAGACCCCCGTTAATCTAACCTAACCTTTTAACAATAATCACCCGATAATCTAACCTAGCCTAATTTTACCTAACCTTCTAACTGGGGGGCTCCGCCCCTCTAGACTCCCCGGTAACTTAACAACATTTGACCTTACCCTAAGTGGGAGGGGGGGGGGGGGGGGGCTCGACACTCTGGTTATCGCTCTGTTTGTGAGGATCGTCAGGTTCACACGTCTCTGGACTTAGAAGAAATGCAATCTACTTTCCCTAGCTCTAGGGAATTTTGACCATTTATACTACACCCCTAACTCAAAGACTAGGTGGTTGCCACGCATATTTTGTACTCCAGCCAGATATCTGGCATTAGTCCAGGTCCCCAAACTAGTTTTTGGGGCGAGGAGAGAGTATGGGCAAACACTAGAATAATACCAGAAGTAATGCCAGTAAATATATAAATAAGAAAAACAATAATAATATGTGGAGGCCCGGCCAGGCCCCAGTTTAGCAGTTTTTCCCATTTTGTGGAGGCCCCCTGATTGTGGAGGCCCCTGGGCAGCTGCCCACTTTGCCCACTCCTAAATCCGGCCCTGCTCACGATATATTATCAATTTTTTAATACTGGATATTAATCTTAGCATGTTCTTAAACCCAACTGCAGTATCATAGCTCAACGATTGCACGCATGGAAGGTGTAATAAAATAAGGGAACGTGATGCATATCACGAAGACAAAAATTCATAATTATAAAAGATATAAAATAGTTACTCTTCACAAATTAAATGAAAAGTGGTGCCTAGGATACTATTTGAAACAAAACCACATCGTCCATTGCCAAGTGAACAAATACAGTAGACTTAATTGATGCATGTATGTAATACAGATGTCTTGACTTCAATCATTTGGCTGGAAGTGACAATGGATTAGTGACCAAATATGGCATGGAACGAAAAAATAACGTTATTAACCGGCTACAGGGATTTCAAAATAGCGTTTTTGCTCAGGAACAGTAAATATGATAACGTTTTTGCTCCGGAACAGTACATTTACCTCTCTACGATTAATAGTTACGCAGCAAAATGGCAAAAGTTTTATCGTTAATAATCCCAGTGAATTTTTTTTTTTAAATCGTTATGATAATAATACCATGCAATAACTATTAAGCCAAATGAGAAAACTTATATTTTGTAATAATAAAGTACACATATAATTTTCTCCGTTGCAAATGTATTTTAACATAGCTCAAAAGGAAGATCTCTGCCTGCTCCAGCTTTACTATTCTATACATTTTCCACGTCAAGCTCAGTTTTTTAGCTATTTAATAAAACGCGATTTTTCACCAAAATTCCACTGGGATTGCTGACGATGAAGCAAGATTGATCCCGGCAGTCACCTCGCCCTGTGCCTGTCACTCAGGCTTGATCCTTGCCTGGCCTGACAGTGTTACGTCACAGTCCGGCGTGTGGTGGTGAGGGCGTCCTGTGAGGCGCCAGGGCCACAGCGACTCACCACCAACAAACACTCAACCCTTTACTACACGAGTCAGCCCCACACATGCACACTTACGCTCAGGGAACTAAGATGTATACATGGAGGGCTTAAATGTACACATGCGAGAGGTTATATGTAAAAAAATAAGTATCAGCCACACACTCACAAAGATGAGAATCGGAACACCTTGGCCGCCGTGTTCTCTCCCGGCCGTCCCCTCCGCTCCTCCACACAAAATTAATGACTAGCCTCGTTTAACACTAATAACGAGCTCTTAAATACCGTGGGTTTAGGCGGCTTGCAGTAATCACTGAGTCCCGCTGATTAAGTCGAGAAGGTTAGGGCAGGTAAGTATGAGACGCCGCAGCCTTCCCACTCACTTCGACATTTCTCATTTATCTTCGTTCAGCCTCCGTGTGGCAGGCCGGCAGGCAGTACAGGCTGAGGGGGGAGGGGGGGGGTGTCCCGCTACATTCCCCGGGCCTCCAAACATACCATTTTCACTCTAGTCTCAAGTTTTGTTTGGACATGTCAAGCCTGAGCGTGGGTGTGTCCTGGGTGGCGGCGGCGCGGCCCTCACCAAGGCTGCCGCGGCGGCTCCTAGCTATCTGCAATGTGTCCATCACAAGCGATTATAACCACTAATCAGCCAGACTCAATGACTTAATTACCTTGCTTTACGAGCCCCCGCGCAGCCGCCTCCACCGTCACCTGCCTGCCACCGCCCTCCATGCACGCCGCCCCAGTGGTCCGCCGCAGCACACACAGCGCGCCCTCCGCCGGGTGTCGCCCTTCCCTCCCTCAGCCACACGCGGGCCGCTGCCACCACGGGCATCAACAAGAAGCAGACCTTGGTGTTGCCGCCCGGGACAAACACGCGTGAGAACCAGCAGGCTGAGCGGCAAGGTTGGTGGGCTTGTGTTACGCACAGCCTCCCACCCCGCCAGATTGTCCTGTGTGGCGGCCACCCTGCAGCGGCGGCCTCCCGCCTCCCGGGGGTGGTCGCGGCGTGGTGTTGGCGGCCACTCTTTGAGCACAGACGCGCCGCCTTGCAAGCCCGGTCCGCTAACAAGGCGGCCTAATGGCACCACACTCAACACCCGGTGTGCGCTGCGCTGGTGGGTCCTGGGGCGCCGCGCCGCCCTCCGTGGAAACACACATTGACACACGATAATCTCGCATTGATTTACGTTGAATGTCTTGTTTAGGCGTTGCGTGGGTCACCCTGCGCCCCACGGCAGCCCGCGCCCCGCCGCCGCGGCCACGGCGCGCCACGCCTCTGCCCGGCACGAAGTAACACCCCCACAGCCTCGCCTCCACCGCTAACCGCACGGCGGCGTCGTTAAAGTAACAGAGTCTGCGGTTGGACTAATTGAGTTAATATTATGCCCTCTGATTTCCTCCCCTCCCACC
>JACEEZ010014617.1:2500-22500 GCA_016584305.1 Chionoecetes opilio | reverse complement strand
GTGTGTAGGTGTGTGTGTTTGTGTGTGTGTAAAAACGTACGTACATGCATAAGAAGCCTTAATTAAAACCAAAAAAATATCCTCTTTACTTGAAATCTTTATATATTACCTACTGTATTCTTTCACCTTCTTTATTTATCTCTTTTTTATTCCCTTTTTTTATCCCCCTTCTTATCCCCCCTTTTTCTTTTTATTTTTCCCCTTCTTTTTTCCCCCTTTTCTTCAACCTCCCTGGCCCCTCAAAATACAAATGGAAAGAAGACGCGAAAACGAGGTCGATGGGGAGATACTAACCCAAATAAATATCCCTTCAAGAATGTGTTGTGATTGCGGTCTTTGTTGACATGCGGTACTCGGCGCGGCGACACTGCTGGCTGAGTGGCGGGAGAGTGTTCCTTTGTCTTGTGGATGGCGACATTAGTAGAGGGTAGGGGGGGAAGGAGGGGCAAGGGAAAGAGGGTAAATGGGGGGATAGGAGAGGAAGAGAAAGAGGAAGAGGGAAGGGATAAATGACGAGAAGGAAGGTAAGGATACAAAATAGGGAATTAGTAGAGGGCGAGAAGGAGGAAGGACAAGGAAAAGGTGATGAGAATGGGGATAGGGATAGGAGAGGAAGAGAAGAAGAAAGGGGAAATAAAGGAGGATTAGAAGGGGGGAAAAGGGAAAAAAGGGGGAGGGAATTTAGAGAGAGGGAGAGAAGAAGGGAAAGGGCAAGGGAAAAAATGATGAGAGGGGGTAGGGTAATAAAGAGGAATAGGGTCGGAAAAGGGAAGAGAAGGGAAAAAGGGAAAAGGGTAAAAGGAAGGGAGAGGAAACTAGGATGTTTGGGGGATAGGGATAAGAGGATAAGATGTATATAGAGTAACAAAGAAAAAAGAGAGAGGAAGAGGGAGAGGAGAGAGGGAGGGGAGAGAGAGAGAGGGGGAGAGAGAGAGAAGAAGGGGAGAGAGAGGGGAAGAGAGAGAGGAAAAGGGGAGAGAGAGAGAGAAAAAAAAAAAAAAAGGGGAAGAAGAAAAAACAAAAAACAGGGAAGAAGAAAAGGGCGAAAACAGAGAAGAGAGAGAGGGGGAGAGAGAGAGGAAGAGAGAGAGAGAAAAAAGAAAAAGAGGGGAGAAAGAGAGAGAGGGGGAGAGAGAAAAGAGAGGGGAGAGAGAGAGAGAGAGAGAGAGAGAGAGAGTTCCTACACGCACCCACAAACCTATCCTCTCCTCTGGCAACACAGTGTAAAATACTACAAATCCCTTTCCAACAAAACCAAAAGACCTTTTAACCCCCAAAACCCAAGGGGAAAAAAACTTCCCCCCCAAAAGCCCTTCCCCACCCCCCCTTCCCCCTTCCCCCCAAACGATAATGATACGTCTTCTTCAAGGGCCTAAAAGCAGCTAAGTTACCCCTCCTAGTACCCTCTTTTTCACCCTCCTCCCATCTGCATCCTACATCATCTTCACCCTCCCCCCCATTGCCCCCTAAAACCGGGCCTTTTCCTTTCCTTTTTTCTCCCCAAAATTTATTTGGGTGTCGAAACGGTTCATTTGTCCTCTTGGAAAATACCATCGACTTTGCTTCACTACAGGTTATTGTCTCTTGTTAAGGTTATGGACCGTCGCCCCTATTGCCAGGTTGGGTATAGCAGTGTTATGTCCTATTGGGTGTTTCGCTGTAGGCTCTTTTGTACGCGGCTTGCCCATACAACACGACAAATTATAGGCTTTTTTCTGAATGGCGTGTAGGTCCGGGTTAGGCTAGGTTAGGTTAGGTTAAAGGTTAGTTACTTCATTTAGCCTTCTCTCTACGTGGGTCAAAGTGGTCATTGTTCTTTTAAGGTATTTTTATCTATTGTATGACAGGCCAGTACATGTTCAATACACGTTTGTAGAAATTATTTATAAGAACACTAAAGGAGCTGCTTCTTGATGGTTTTTTATGTTTTCGTGAGGAAGTTATTAAGAAGAATGTCTTACTAGGAAACCCTTTTTGCAAAAAATAAAGGGAAGGGAAAAAGGGGGAAAAAAAAGGACCCAAAGGGGGACAATAAAGAAGGGAAAAAGGAAAAGGAAAAAGAAGGAAAGGAAAAAAAAAAGGAAAAAAAGGGGGAAAAAAAGGACAAAGGGAAAAAAATAAATAAGGAAAAAAGGGGGGGGAAAATAAGGGAAAAAAAGGAAGAAAATAAGAAGGAAAAGGAAGGAAATAAAAAGGAAAAGGAAGACAATAAGGAAGAAAGGAAAAAAAAGAAGGAAAGGAAGGAAATAAAAAGGAAAAGGAAGGAAAAAAGAAGGAAAAGGAAGAAAATAAGAAGGAAAAGGAAGAAAATAAGAAGGAAAAGGAAGGAAATAAGAAGGAAAAGGAAGACAATAAGGAAGAAAAGGAAGAAAATAAGAAGGAAAAGGAAGAAAATAAGAAGGAAAAGGAAGAAAAAAAAAGGGAAAAAGGGGGAAATAAAAGGGGGGAACAGGAAAAAAAAATAAGAAAGGGAAAAGGAAAAAAATAAAAAAAAAGGAAAAAAGGGGAAAAAAAGGAAAAAAATTTGGGAAAGGGAAAAAGGAAAAAAAAAATGAAGAAAAAGGGAAAAAATAAAAAAAAGGGAAAAAAAAAATAAAAAAAGGAAGAAATAGGGAAAGGGAAAAGGAAAAAAAATTTAAAAAGGAAAAGGAAAAGGAAAAAAAGAAAAAAGGAAAAAAGGGAAAAAAAAAGGAAGAAAAAGGAAAAAGGAAAAAAAAGAAGGAAAAAGGGGAAAAAATAAGAAGGAAAAAGGGAAGGAAAAATAAAAAAAAGGAAAAAAAGGAAAAAAAAAATAAGAAGGGGAAAAAGGGAAAAAAAATAAAAAAAAAATAAAAAAAAGGAAGGGGAAAAAAGAAAATATAAAAAAGGAACAAAAAAAAATAAAAAAAAAAAAAAAACAAGATAATAACCAGAATGACAGAAAAAATGAGACAGAAAAGACGTGAAAAACCCGACAGCCTCCCCCCTTTTTCCCCCCCCCCCCCCCCCCCCCTCCCGGGGTACAAAAAAATGTGAAAAAAGGGGGGAGCGTGGGGCATTCTAAGCCGAGTAGTCGTATAGGGGAGCCACCAAGCAAACCCCCCATCTAAAATCTTCTCTGAGGGGCCCTGTAAGATTTCCCCCTCTCTCTCTCTCTCTCTCCTTCCCTCTCTCTCTCTCTCTCTCTCTCTCCTCCTCCCCCCTCCCCCTCCCCTTTTCTCTCCCTTCTCCTCCTTCCTTTTCCCCTTTTCCCCTCCCCCCTCCCCCCTCTCTTTCAAACTTTTCAATCTTTTTTCCTTCTCTGGGGGGGGGGAAAAAAAAAAAAAAAGGGGGGGGGGGAAAAAAAGGGGGGAAAAAAAAAAGGGGGGGGGGGGGGGGGTTTTCCCCCCTTTTTCTCCCCTTTAAAAAAAATGAAAAACCCCCCTTTTTTTTTTTTTTTTTTCCCGCCCCCCCCCACCCCCCCCCCCCCCCCCACCCCCCCCCCCCCCCCCCCCAACGACCTCCCCCCCCTAAAGTCCTCTTTTCTCCCCGGGTCTCCCCTTGGCGGGCCGGGGGGGGGGGGGCTTTTGGGGGGGGTTGGGGGGGGTTTGGGGGGGTGGGGGGGGGCTATTTGGGGGTAGGGGGGGGGGGTTGGGGGGGGGGGCTGTTGGGGAGGGTGAGGGGGGCTATTTTAGGGTGGGGGTGAGGGGGGATTTGGGGGGGGGTAGGGGGCAGTTGGGGGGGGTGAGGGGGCTAGTTGGGGGGGGTGAGGGGTTGGGGGGGGGGGCTATTGGGGGGGGTAGGGGGCTATTGGGGGGGTGAGGGGGGCTAGTTGGGGGGGAGGGGGGAGGGGGGGCTGGGGGGGTGTGAGGGGGGGTAGTTGGGGGGGGTGAGGGGGGCTATTTTGGGGGGTTGGGGGGGGAGGGGGGCTTTGGGTGGGGGGTGGGGGCTATTTGGGGGTTATAACTCCCTAAAAACCAAACCCTCCTTGTAACCAAATCGAAAAAATATAGTGTGGGGGGGGAAAAAAAAAGTTGTAAGGAAAGTATGGTCATTGAAAAAGTATGAAAAAATAAAAAAGTAATGAAAAATATGAAAAAATTTGAAAAATAATGAAATAACGATCATAAAAACCCTAGGAAGGAAGGAAATTATTGTACAAGATTTTAAAACTATTGATTGCCGCGGCCTTCCATCCCACAAAAAAGGGGGAAGAAAGAGAGAGAGGGGAAGAGAGAGAGATAGAGGAGAGAGGGGGGAAAAAAAGAAGAGAGAGAAGAGAGAAAAGGGGAGGGGAGGAGGAAAAGCAAGGTAGGGGTTTAAAATAAAATGTTTTTAGCGGGGGCTCTAATAAAGGTGTGTGGAGACGGGTTTATGATAGTGGTGTGTGTGTGTGTGTGTGTTGGGGTTGTGTGTGGTGTGTTGTGGGGTGTGTTTTCAAGCAATTTTTTTTCAAAGTTAATTAAAAAGAAAACGAATTGAAAACCCTTAACAAAATGACCACACTAACCAACCACACACACACACACACACACACACGCAGACCCAGAACTACCCATCAGTATAAGTATTCGAGGCAATGGTGGTGGCCGTCAGCGGGGCGGTTATTCATTAGCAGCGAGAGGGCGGTGTGACTTCGCGATCAATTAGCGAGCTTCTCCTCCCTCCCAGACGCCGAACCCTTGTCATGCACACCGCCACACGCCCTAGGGCACCGCCGAGCCTGCCCTGGGTACCGTATAGGGTATAAGACGAGGGGAAGACGTCTATACCCTATTTCATGACCCTAGCTAGTCCCATCCCCTGTCAGCTTAGAAATGCCAATGCTAGTTAATGGTTTCTGAGAGCGATAGGTTTATGCTGTGATATCGTCAAGAGCGGTGACTTGAGAGCTTTCAAAAGGCGTTCTCTCATTCCGTATTCCCTGTTACAGCTGCGAGCGTGTGCCTCCTCGGCTTAAATTAGTTCCTTCCACGTGAGACCTTTAGGTAAAGCGAGCCGGGTGTTGGGCGGGTCAGGGGTGAGCGGCGGCGCCTCTGTTCTTGCCGCGCGCTTGCCTGCGTCAGGAAGAACCCAGGCAAGTCTTGGCGCGCGCACTTTTTGGTGGTACGATTGTGTTTTTTAGTTTAGTGAAGGTATGTTGTTTGTTTAGGGGGTTAGTGGCTTTGCCCCTGTTACTACTACCATTTCACACTACTACACTACTACCATACTACCTACTACTACACTACACTACTACACTCTCTATAAAAATACTACTATTTCTATATACTGCTACTACTATACTCTATACTATACTACTACTACTACTTTCACTAATACTCCACTACACTACTACACTATACTACTACACTACTACTACACTACTACTACTACACCTAACTTTTTTATTATTATTATACTACCACTATTACTACTTACTCTACTCTATATACTCTAAATACTACTACTACTACTATACTACACACTACTCTACTATTATTTTAACTACCACTATTTAAATATACTGCTACTAATTTCTACTCTACTACTACACTACTATACTACTATACACTATCTACTACTATACTACTATACTAACTAAAAACTACTCTATACTTACTACTACATTTTAAAACTACTACACTATACTACTATTATTTAAATTATTTTACACCACTATTTTAAATCTCTACTATTACACTACTCTACCTATATATCTACACTATTATACTTTCTGCTATTATTATTACCTACACTACTACTATACTACTACTACTATATTTATTAACTAACTATTTCCATTAAATGATATTACTACTTATACTACTTATTTTCTACTCTCTACTATTTTTATATTTTAAATACCACTATACTACTAATACTGCTACTAACCCACTACTACTACTACTACATTAAATACTACTACACTACTACTACTATACTACTATACTATACTACTCTACTACTACTAATACACATACTACTAACCCACTACTATTATTATTATTTTACTACCACTATTATACATACTACTACATTACACAAACTAACTACTACTATTACTACTACTACTTTCTACTACTACTATACACTACTACTCCTAAAATAAATAACCGTACAAAAAACCTTACAATCCAATATTTGAAAAACAACAACAACCCACTACAAATACATACTCTATACTACTACACTACTCTACTACTATACACTATACCCTCCCCCGGCAAAACATTTTTATCTTCGGGGTTCTGCAAGGGCTTTTCGCCCCCTGTTGTCCACTCATTTTTCATTCAACTGTTATGAAACCATTAACTTTTTTTCATATCTTTTTCTTTTTTATTTATCTTTTTAAAAAAAATTCAATTTTTTTTTTCGGCCCAAAAAAACAAAATTTTCTAATACTATATCATATTGAAAATCTAAACTTCCCCGGCCATGTAATATTTTATATTTTGGACCGTTCCCCAAAATATAAACCCCTTTATGAAACAAGGTTTAGTTTTTTTTTTTTCTTTTTTTTAGTCTTTTGATATAAAAAAAAGTTTTTTGGATTTTAAAAAAACATTTAAGTTATAATACTAACTATATTATATATTACTACTCTTATAATATTATACACTACTATACTCTATGATTATACTAAAATTTTTATTATCTTTATTTCATATCTTTTTATAAAATTTTAATTACTACTACTACACTATACTACTACTAACTACTAAACACTACTATACTACATATAATACTATACTCTATACTAATATACTATTCTAAATACTACTCTACTTTACTACTAACTATACACTACTACTACCTACTACTACTACTATACTACTATTACTACTACTAAATTCTACATTACTACTACTACTACTACTACTACTTCTCTACTACTACTTTTACTACTCCCTTATATTTACTATACTACTACTATTTACTACTACTATCCCTACTACTACTACTACTGCTACTACTACTCCCTATTTGTTAACACGTGGTTGCAGACGTGACGAAAACTAAAACACACACACACACGTAACACACACACACACACACACACACACACAGCAAGCGAGGAAGAGGGAAGACGAACGAGTATAAAGGAGAAAAAGAAAGTTATCTGCTAAAGGTCCTCCTCTTACACCACCATCACCACCCTCCTCCTCCTCCTCCTCCCCTCCTCCTCCACCGCTCCTCCTCCCCCCCTCTTCTTTTCTTGACAGCCTCAGTCATCGCTTGGCGCCGAGACTCAGGACAGGAGGAGGAGGGGGAGGGGGAAAGGAGGAGGAGGAGGGGGAGGAAGGAGGGGAGGAGGAGGAGGAGGAGGGGACGCAATAGGAGGTAGGGTTTAAAAAAGAGGAGAGGGAGAAGGAGGAGGAGGAGGAGGAAGCTGACAAACAAAGGAGAAGGAGGAGGAGGTTCTAGGAAGGAGCGCAGGCAGAGTGAGAGGGAAGGAAGGAGGGAAGGAAGGAAGGAGGGAAGGAGGGAAGGAGGGAAGGAGGAAGGAAGATAAGGAGGTGATGAATGATAGACAAGCTGCTTTCCTATTAAAAACAACGCCAGCCTCCTACTCCTCCTCCTCCTCCTCCTCAGCACGTGGTGAAGGAGAAATACAAAGGAATACAAAGGAGAAAAAAAGCAAACAGTTTTTGGTCATTTGATACAATTGAGGTTATTTTTTGGAAACTACAAAAAAAAAAAAAAAAAAAAAAAAAAAAAAACCAAAACCAAAACCAAAAAAAACCAAAACCAAAAAACAAAAACAAAAAACAAAAAAAAAAACCAAAACCAAAACCAAAAACAAAACAAAAACCAAAAACAAGAACAAGAACACGACTTAATTTACAAGTGAAGGAAGAAGTGAGGACGAAGTAAAAAAAAAAAAATTCTCGTTGAAAAGAAAAAAACCGAAAAGGATTATGAAAAGTCAGAAGAAAAACAGATGATGATGATGATGATGATGATAAATGATGATGATGAAGAAAGAGTAGCACAGGAAGAAAAAAAAGAAAAAAAAGAAAGAAGAAACAGAAGTAGAAAAAATGATGAAGCAGAAGAATGAGAGAGAGAGAGAGAGAGAGAGAGAGAGAGAGAGAGAGAGAGAGAGAGAGAGAGAGAGAGAGATGTCCTCCTCCTCCTCCTCCTCCCCCTCCTGTCACCTGCCTCGCACAACTCAAGTGTTCCAGCAAGTTTATTCGTCACCACATTAACGCGGCTTGTTCCACACTACCCCACCAAAGGTTATGGGGGGGGAGGAGGACTGCGATTTAGCCTCCACACTCCTCCTCCTCCTCCTCTTGGTCATAATTGCAACACCTATAAGGAGAATGGCATTTCACATTATTTTGACTTATTTTTCCTTTTTTCTTTTTCAGGCATTTGCTTATTTGTACACACACACACACACACACACACACACACACTCACACTCACTCTCTCTCTCTCTCTCTCTCTCTCCTTCCCCCCCATCTCTTCTCTCTCATCTCTCTTTTTCTCACTCCTGTCCTCTCTCTCTCTCTCTCTCTCTCTTTCTCGTACTACATAATAGGCTGTTTTTCTGCTTTATTTGTCTTCTAATCAGTTTTTTTAAGAGTTTTTATTCCTGGCTTAATACGATTCCTGGCTCAATACGATTCCTGGCTCAATACGATTCCTGGCTCAATACGATTCCTGGCTTAATACGATTCCTGGCTTAATCCCGATTCCTGGCCCCAATTTAACCGAATTCCTGGTTTAATACGATTCCTGGCCCCCCCAATACATTCCGGTTTAATACGTTTCCTGGCTAAAATTACGTTTCCTGGCTAATTTACGATTCCTGGCTCAAAAAACGTTTCCCGGTAAATTTACAAATTCCCTACCCTCAATACGTTTCCTGGCTTAATACTTTTCCTGCTTTAAATCCCCCTTTCCGGGCCCCTTAATACGATTCCGGGCTCAATACGTTTCCCGGGCCCCAAATACGATTCCGGCCCAATAGGGTTTTCCTGCTCCAAATACGTTTTCCTGGTCAATACTTTTCCGGTTTAAAAACTTTCCGGCTCAATACGTTTTCCTGGTTTAAAAAATACGATTCCTGGTTTTTAATACGATTCCTGGCTCATACGTTTTCCTGGTTTAATACGATTCCTGGTTTAATTACGATTCCGGTTTAATACGTTTTCCTGGTCAATACGTTTTCCTGGCTACGAGATTTTATATGTATACGGGGAAAGGTCAAAAAAACCCCAACGCTGCAAAATCGACCATTTTTGAAAATTGACGTACTAAACCCTATCTTTTTGACAGGGGGGGAAACAAAAGAAACCCAATGCCCAAACCCTTATTTTTAATAAACCCCTTTTCCATTTAAACCCCCCAAAGAACAAGTATTTGACACGAACCATAACACACACAAAACATAAAAAAATCAATTAGGAGACAATATAACATACATTTACATCTGAATCTTCCTTTTTTGGACACAAAGAGAGAACAAAAAAAAGCCGAATTGGGAATTTTTTTTTAACGGGGGCAAAATTTTCCATTCTATCTTAAGGTCTCATGTTTAAAAATTTATCCCTATTTTTTACCTGATAATGGGGTTTAACTATGATAAATCCCCAACTGAAATTTAAAATTTGAAGGTAGATTTCCCCCCCCCGGCATCAAATATCATTTGTAACAGCAAGGGGGCACGATTTTTCACCTTGCAAAAAAAACGAGAATAGTCTATTTCATAACGCTAGGAGCCACCATATGCCCTTCCCTCCCCCTAGCAAATGACCCAAGCGTGGCGCCAACCTAGGGGCGTCCCGAGGCCACATGGAGGGAAGGGGGGTGACCAGGGGGGCAGGGGGGAAAGGGGGGAAAGGGGGAAGGGGGGGGGGGGAAAGGGCTGAGGGGGGGTCCCCGGGGGGGGGGAGGGTAAGGGAGGCAGACAAAATAAACAGCAGGGCACACTTGGCGGGTTTCGAAGCCTGTACACACTTCCCTGGCGGGGCTGACTTTATATCCACAGCAGGAGAGTTTTAAAGGGGTTTGAGTTTTTTTAGGAGGAGGAGGAAAAGGGGGAGGAGGAGGAGGGGGGAGGAGGGGGGGGGAGGGGGGGGAGGGGGGGAAAGGGGGGAAGGAGGGGGAAGAGAAGTCCCCCTACTTTCCCCCTTTCCTTTCCCCTCCTCCTCCCCCCCTCCTCCTTTTTTTTCCTTTTGTCCCAGCAGATGGTTGAAGGTGATGATCAAGCTTGCCCTCCTTTCCCCAAACTGATACACAGGTTTCGTTGCACCGTTAACGCCTTGCATAGGATCAAATAGGAGGGGAGGAGGAGGAATACCTGGAATACATAGGAAAAAAAACAGATACTAAAATCCTATTGGTCTAAAAAAAAAAAAAAAAACGGGGTATCTGGGGAATAAATACTACTAAAATTCAACTACCTGTAGGATAAAATTAGAAAATATTTCCCCGCCCCTAAAGAAGATTTGGAACCCTGGGAAATTTCGTAGTGAAGAATGATAGGATTGAAAATATGCCAAAATAAACTACCACTAACCAAAACGTTTTGGGGGACGTTATAATATAATTGCAGGGGCAGTATCAATACCCATTTACTTTACAGTCGCGTTAAATTTTGTTTTTTTAAAAGAAGTTATTGTGCTGGGGTTCGCAACATTTGCTGGGAATGTGGGTTTCCCTCCCACAACAACTTTGACATTGAAAAAATTCTTTTTGGGGTTGTGGGGGGGAGGAGGAGGAGGAGGAGGAGGAGGAGGAGGGGAGGAGGAGGGGGGGAGGAGGAGGAGGGAGGGGGGATACATGATGTAACAGATAACAAGGTGGAAGATGAGTAGTTATTTAAAAACTATAAGTATTTAAAATTAAAAAAGTAAGGGTAAAAAAGATGGTGAGCGAAGAAAAAGAAGAAAAAAAGAAGAAAAGAAAAGGGAAAAAGAAGAAAAGAAGAAAAAAAGAAGTAAAAAATAAAAATGCCCCCACCCCCTTCCCACATAAAAACACACACACACACCCACAAACACCCCACAAACACACACAACACACACACACATAGAAATAAACAAGGCACACAGTTTTTAGCGCGGCGCGGGAAAGTGCTAATCACGGCAGTCTCTCCGTTGAGGTCGAAACAACACATTTGTCTTGAGTTTAATTTTACTCTCTCTCTCTCTCTCTCTCTCTCTCTCTCTCTCTCTCTCTCTCTCTCTCTCTCTCTCTCTCTCTCTCTCTCTCTGATGATATTAGTAAAAAACATAGTAATTTTGTAATACTTGTTGCCTCTCTCCTTCCTTCTTTCCTTCCTTCCATCCTTCCCTCCATCCTTCCTTCCTTCCTACCCTCCATCCATCCATCCTTCCATCCTACCTTCCTTCCTACGTTCCCTGCCTTCCATCACATAAGAAGGAAGAAGCACCGCCCCCCCCCATCTCCTCTTCCTACCCAGAGCTGGGCACTAAATACATTGAATGTATTTAAGTACTAAATACTAAATACATCAATTGTATTTAAATACATTTGTAAATACATTTTAAATACACAAATTTTAACATGTCCGAAAAAAAAAAAATTCTTTAGGATTTCCTTAGATTTTGCGTTTCCTTAGAAATTTCCTTCTCAGGCCTAAATTTCCTTGAAATCAGGACATTTCCTTGGCAGTGGAATCACTAGTTCACTGTAACATCAGGATTGCCAGATAGTGGGGCGGGTTTATGGCCAAATACAATTAATTTACCAGAGTATAATTTTGATATGTTGTGTATACCGTAAAAACACTATAGTCGCCACTGCACTAATGTCGCCAGGCGCCATATAAGGAATATGAGAGAGAGAGAGAGAGATAGACAGACAGACGGAGAGAGAGAGATACAATCTTTCAGAGTCCTTCACGGGCCTCTTCGCTCCTTCACGCATCCTACAGGAGTCATGGGAGGGCATTAGAAGTCCCACAGGATTGCTATAGTATTCCTAGGTTTTTATAAGTACTTTGACAATCGCATGGGTGGCTCAAATAGGGATTAATAATACTAATACTAATACTGAAAATACTAATACTGATCGTTGTATTGAAGTAATGATTAATCTAGCAATTCCTAGCATATTTTTATGTCTTGTAGTAAGTTTTGTCTAATTTGTGATTTTTAAGGAATATCTGGAAGTATCATGTCATTGTGAATTGGCTGAAATAGGGACTTCTAATCATTGTAACTGAAAATTGATTCCAGATTCGTGTTCAGCATGACCGATAACTGCTAGGAACTAATTTTCAAGCAAATCTATTTTTAAAAAAAATTAGCAAATTTTGCAAGGGGTATGCCTTGATTTTTTTTTTAATCACGCAGTTTTTCAATAACTAAAAAACTATGGCAGATATGTGCAAGAAGTATGTATGTAATTATGAAGCAGACCAAGGGCTATCATTTGGCGTAAAGCAAAAAAATATTGATTGGTAAATAACCGAGAAAATAGCATATTCGTACATTTATACAAAATATCAATTTTCTCGACAACCATGAGGTGTTTTGAGCAACCGATTACTGCCTCATGTAGAATACCTCAAGACGAACCTTTGTTACTTCCATAAGATTTTTACAACTCATAGATTTGCGGCAAAATAACAAAAACATGGATCGTCGACAATTTTGGAATATTTTTGAGCAGCCAGAAATCCGAAAATATTTTTTTCGCTAGATAATTGGAAATGCCGGGATACAATTGTAGATCCATCCATTGACAATAACTTTTGATGGCAAGCGTGGCTGTGTGGGAAATAAGTTGTGAGCTGAACGCATTATAGTAAATATATAAGTTTATACTGTACAGGAACTACCTCGTGTAGGTCTCACGGCCTCTTGTAGCTTCCTTATTTTCTTATGTTCTTATGTTCTTACATTTACTGATAAAAAAGTATTCAAATTTTTATATTAAATGTATTTAAATACTGTATTTAAATACTCATAAAAGTATTTAAATACTGTATTTAAATACTGTATTTAAATACATGACAACCAATGTATTTATAAATACATTTCTAAATACACAAATGTATTTAAATACTGTATTTAAATACAATTGTATTTAAATAGTGCCCAGCTCTGTTCCTACCTTACTTCACCCCTTTAAAACAGGAGGCAACACTTCTCTCTCTCTCTCTCTCTCTCTCTCTCTCTCTCTCTCTCTCTCTCTCTCTCTCTCCTCTCTTCCTTTCTCCTCCCAAAAATCTCTCCTCTCCCCTCCTTCACTTCCTGCTTCTGGTCTCCTTCTTTATCATACTTTCCCCTCCCCCCCTCACCCCCCCCCTTCCCCCAACCCCCTCTTTTTCCCCTCTGTTTCACCCAGATGTATGTGAGAGGTTGACCACACGGCCCTCCTCCTCCTCCTCCTCCTCCTCCTCCTCCTCCTTTTTATCATCGCTGCCTTCCCTCTTTCCGCTGCGAAGGTAAGTTTTGATCTTAGTTAAGCGCGAGATTCCTACTGGTGTGGTGGTGTGTGTGTGTGTGTGTGTGTGTGTGTGTGTGTGTGTGTGTGTGTGTGTGTGTGTGTGTGTGTGTGTGTGTGTGTGTGTGTGTGCGTTTTGTGTGTGTGTGTGTGTGTGTGTGTGTTGTGTGTGTGTTGTGTGTGTGTGTGTGTGTGTTTTGTGTGTGTGTGTGTGTGTGTGTGTGTGTGGTGTGTGTTAAGTGTCGTGATCGCATATGGCACGTTCCTAAATAAGTGGCTGTTTTTTTTGAAGTGACAGTGTCTATGTATTTTAACCCTTAAGAAAAAAGGGAAAAACACGGGTGAAAAGTGCCCAGGGAAAGTGATAAAGGACTTGGTACCCTTTGTGCTAATGGAAGGAGAGAGGGAAAGAAAGGAAGGAAGAAAGGGTGGCTGTGTTGTGGTTGTGGAAGTGTTTTGGGATCTCGAGTAATGTGTTAGTGTCATGGTGTCGCTTTCTCCCCTCGAAATACCCTCGTCCCCCCCCCTCCTCCCCTCGAAAGACCCTCATTTCCCCTCATATCTCCCCCCTCTCCCATCGAAATCCCATCTTTTCCCCTCCGCTCTCACCTCGTTTCCCCTCATATCTCCCCTCGAAATACCCTCGTTCCCCCTCTCTCTCACCTCGTTTCCCCTCATATCTCCCCTCTCTCCCATCGAAATCCCCTTTTCCCCGCCGCTCTCACTTCGTTTCCCCTCATATCTCCCCTCTCCCATCAAAATCACCTCTTTCCCCCTCCTCTCTCACCTCGTTTCCCCTCATATATCCCCTCTCATCAAAATCCCCTTTTCCCCTGCCTCTCTCACCTCGTTTCCCCTCATATCTCCCCTCTCTCCCATCGAAATCCCCTTTTTCCCCGCCTCTCTCCCTCGTTTTCCCCTCATATTTCCCCTCTTTCCCCCTACTCTCCCCTCGAAATCCCCTAGTTTTCCCTCCCCTCGAAATTCCCTCTTTTCCCCCTCTCCCCTCGTTTTCCCTCCCCCTCCCCTTTGTATGCCTTCCCCTCCCCCCCCCTATCTCCCCTCTTTCTCACGCCCCCCCCCCCCCCCCCTTCAGTGCCCCGGTGAGTGCCTATAGAAAGGAGGAAGGAGGAAGGAAGAAGGAAAGAAGGAAGGAGGAGAACCATGGTGTACAGTGAGGAAGGAAAGATGAAGGAGGAAGGAGGAAGGAAGGAAGGAGGGAGGAAGAAGGAAGGAGGAGGAACCATGGTGTACAGGAAGGAAGGAAGGAAGGAAGGAAGGAAGGAAGGAAGGAAGGAGGAAGGAAGAAGGAAGAAGGAAGGAGGAAGGAGGAGGAACCATGGTGTAGTGAGAAGGAAATGGAAGGAGGAAGAGAAGAGGAAGGAGGAAGGAAGGAAGGAGGAGACCATGTGTACAGAAGGAAGGAGGAAGGAGGAAAATGGTAGAGGAAGGAAGGAGGAAGGAAGGAAGAGAAGGAAGAGAAGGAGGAGGAACCGGTGTACAGTGAGGAAGGAAAGATGAGGAGAAGAGGAAGGAGGAGGGAGGAGAGGAAGGAGGAGGAACCATGGTGTACAGGAGAAAGAAGGAAGGAAGGAAGAAGAAGGAACGGAAGGATAGGAATAAGAAAACAAAGGATTTGGAGGAGAACCATGGATACAGTGTTACGAAATGAAGCAAAAAAAAAAACGAAATAAAAACTATAGAAAACTAAAATTTCTATACGAAAATAATCATATTGTCCAAAGTAATTAAAAAAAAAAAAAATTGTATGCATGAAAAATGATCAATCCTCGCATCTTAATTAGCCACACAAACAATCACAAACAATGGAATAAACAAGCCAACAAACCATGATCAGAAAAAAAACTAAAAAAAAAAAAAAAAGTAAGCCGATCTAAAAACAACAACAACCGAAACACCCGATTTTTTTCACCGAATTATCTTAAATCACCCCAAAAAAAGGTCTTCGTATATATAAAGACGTGATTGTTTTTACTGTCTTGTTATTATCTAAGAGGGAAGAGTGGATTTTTTTTTTTTTTTGGATTGAGGGTGAGTTTTGAGTTTGACTTGAGGGGGGGGGAGGGGTGTGAATTTAGCACCCCCCCTCACCCCGCCGTACATATATACTAGCTATAGTTCTAGGTATAAGGTCTCATAGTTATAGTCAAGGTGGAGAGACAGGTGAACACAGGTCAGGTCAGGTCAGGTCATCGTCAGGTAGGTCTTCTCTCTCTCTCTCTCTCTCTCTCTCTTCTCTCTCTCTCTCTCTCTCTCTCTCTCTCTCTCTCTCTCTCTCTCTCTCTCTCTCTCTCTCTCTCTCTCGTCTTACAGGTCAAAATCTCGTTAGTGATGAAAGTGAGATTGTTTTGTGAGACTTGAGTTATATGGAGAGACACAAGGGTTCATTTTTTGTCTCTCTCTCTCTCTCTCTCTCTCTCTCTCTCTCGTGTCTGTCTGTTCTCTCTCTTTCTCTCTCTCTCTCTGTTTCTCCTCTCTCCTCTCTCTCTCTCTCTCTGCTGTCTGTGCTGCTGCTTCTGTCTGTCTTCTGTCCTGTCTGTCTGTCTGTCGTCTGTCTGTCGTCTGTCGTCTGTCTCTGTCTGTTCTGTCTGTCCTGTCTTCTGTCTGTCTGTCTGTCTTCTGTCTGTCTGTCTGTCTGCCCTGTCTGGTTCTGTCTGTCTGTCTGTCTGCCCTTCTGTCTGTCTGGCCCTGTCTGTCTGTCTGTCTGTCTGTCTGCCCTTTGTCTGTCTGCCCTGTCTTTCTGTCTGTCTGTCTGTCTGTCTGTCTGCCCTGTCTGTCTGTCTGCCCTGCTGTCTGTCTGTCTGTCTGTCTGTCTGGTCTGTCTGTCTGTCTGTCTGTCTGTCTGTCTGTCCCTGTTTTGTCTGTCTGTCTGTCTGTCGGGTCTGCTGTCTGTCTGTCGTCTGCCCTTGTCTGTCTGTTTTGTCTGCCCTGTCTGTCCTGTCTGTCTGTCTGTCTGTCTGTCTGTCTGTCTGTCTCTGTCTTTCTGTCTTTTCTGTCTGTCTGTCCTGTCTGTCTGTCTGTCTGTCTGTCTGTCTGTCCTGTCTGTCTGTCTGTCTGTCTGTCTGTCCTGTCCTGTTCTGTCTGTCTGTCTGTCTCTTCTGCTCCCCTCTCTCTCTTCTTCTCCTCTCTCCTTTTCTCTCTCTCCTCTTCTCTCACTCTCTCTCTCTCTCCTCCCCTCTCTCCCCTTCTTCTCTCTTCCTTTCCCTTCACAAAAAGTTCATATATTCCTCTATTTCTCGTCCTCGTACCTCTCTCTCTCTCCCCTCCCCCTCCTCTCTCTCTCTCTCTCCTCTCCTCTCTCGTTCTCTCGCTCTCTCTCTCTCTCTCTCTCCCCTCTCTCTCTCTCTCTTCTTCCTTTCCTTCACAAAAAGTTCATATATTCCCTATTTCTCGCCCTCGTTAATCTCCCCCTCTCTTCTCTCTCTCTCTCTTCTCTCTCCCTCTCTTCTCTCCTCCTCTTCTCCTCTCCTCTCTCTCTCTCTCTCTTCTCTCGTCTCTCTCTCTCTCTCTTCTCCTCCCCTCTCCTCTCTCTCTTTCTCTTATTTGGTCTTCATTTTTATATTTGTTTTTTATTTTTGTTTTTTGTTTAAATCTACGTACGTTTTTTTTTTATTCCTGCATATTTTCCTCTTTTTACTTTATCTATATTTCTCGTTTTTCTGTGATTCATGGAGAGGAGAGATAGAGAGAGGAGAGAAAAGAGAGAGAGAGAGAGAGAGAGAGAGAGAAAAGGAGAGAGGGGAGAAGAGAGAGAGAGAGAGAGAGAAGATGAGGGAGGGGAAGGGATTAACAGTTAGTTTTATGAGAGCTTAAAAATATGCCTCATAAACCCAGCCAAACTCATGACTCCCATCTCACAATGGGTTAGTTTCGTACCTCACTGACTCAAAAGGGTGGTGGTGGTGGTGGTGGGTAGTGTGGTGGTAGGTGTGGTGGTGGTGGTGGTGGTGGTGGTGGTGGTGTGGGTGGTGGTGGTGGGTGGGGGTGGTGGTGGTTGGTGGTGAATGAAAACAACAAAAGCTACAAAGCGACAATATCTTAGGTGAAGAGAGATGAGAGAGAGAGAGAGAGAAGAGAAGAGAGAGAGAGAGAGAGAGAGGGGAGAGAGAGAGAGAGGAAGAGAGAGAGAGAAGAGAGGAGGAGAGAGAGAGAGAAAAGGGAGGAGAGAGAGAGAGAGAGGGGAGAGAGAGAGGAGAGAGAGAGAGGGGAAGAGAGAGAGAGAGAGAGACAATAACAAGGAAGAGATAAATACTTGAACATAAAAACTACTTTGGAGAAGAATGAAGCATTTCGAAAAAGGAGAGGAGGAGGAGGGAGGAGGGGGAGGAGGAGGAGAAGACTTTAAGAAATCCAAAAAATTCCTGACAAAACAACAAATTAAACATCCATTCACTCTCTCTCTCTCTCTTTTCTCTCTCTCTCTCGCCCCCACTCTCTTTTCTTTAAATTTTTTTTTTTTTTTCCCTCCTCTTCCTCTCCCCTCTCTCCCTCTCTCCTCTCTCCCCCCTCCTCTCTCCCCCCCTTTTCCCCCTCTCCCCCTCTCTCTTTCCCTCTCTTCTCCTCCTCTCTTTATCTCTCTCTCTCCTTCTCCCTTCTCTTTTCCTCTTTCTTTGGCATCTATGTGTTGTGATTTGTATCTAAATTTTATTGAGTATAAAGTAAGAGAGAGAGAGAGAGAGAGAGAGAAAAGGAGAGAGAGAGAGAGAGAGAGAGAGAGAGAGAGAGAGAGGAGAGAGAGGGAAGAGAGAGAGAGAGAGAGAGAGATGATCAATTGCTTGCTTGCTAAAATCATGACAGCGTAACATATAGATATAGGAGAGAGAGAGAGAGAGAGAGATAGAGAAATAAATATTGGATAGCTACTAATTAATATGAAATAATAAATAAATAAGATCAATATATAACATGATGACACCTAAAATAAGTATTGGTTTTATCATCACTGTTATTATCATTATTATTATTATCATTATTATTATTATTATTATTATTATTATTATTATTTTTCATTATTATTATTATTATTATTATCATTAAATTTTTATTATTATTACATTATTATTATTATTATCATATTATATTATTATTTTACCCCATTACTTTATTCTACTACACTACACACTTACCCAAAACCCAACACCCCCACCCCATCACACACACACACACCATACCACACACACCACTACTACACACACCCACACACCCAACACCCAACAAATTTTCCCAAAAAAACCCCATCCCCAAACCACCACACCACCATCACCCCCACCACACCACACCCCCCAAAAAAAAAAAAAAACCCCCCCAACCACCCCAAAACCCCCACCCCCACCACCACCACCACCACCACCCCCCCAAAACCCCCCCCAAACCACCACCACCACCACCTCAAACCCCCCAACCACCACACCACCCCACCACACCACCACACCACCACCCCCCCACCCCCAAACCACCCCCCACCCCCCACCCCCAACCCCCACCACCACCCCCCCACCCCACCACCCCCACCACCCCCACCACCACCACCACACCATCCCACCACCCCCCACCCCCACCACCCCCCAACACCACCCCCCCACCACCACAACCAACCACCACCACCTGGGCCCCCGCAAGGGAAATGATGGGGCACAGCAAATTTTGTGACATAGTACGGAACCCAACAACTGTGAAGCACAAACCCTTTCCCCTCTCTCCTTCTCTCTCCTCTCCCTTCCCCTTTCTCTCTCTTTCTCTCCCCCTTTCTCTCCTCTCTCTCTCCCCTCTCTCTCTCTTTCTCACAAGCCAGTCTCTCTCGCTCCGTATCTAAGTGTGGTGGTGTTGCTGTGGTGGTGATGGTGGTGGTGATGAAGGATTATTTTCAACACCTAATTCAGTGATACAAAAATAATGGGTGATGAAAATAAACGTAAAAATATGTAAAAAAAATTAATACAAAAATTTTTTGAAAAAAATTACCTTTAAAAATAATAATCAGAAGTAATAAAAAAAAGGATCAATGAATGAAAGAAAGAAATTGCTGATCTAAAGGGGGATTTTGTAAAAGGGGATACAGATTGAGATAAAGAAAAGTTTAGGAAATTAAGTTAGTTATGTAAGTTGCAAAAAAAAGGAATAATTTTTTTTTGTAATTTGTAAAGTTTTAGAAGTGTGTGTGTGTGGTGGGTGGGTGTGTGTGTGTGTTTGGTGTGTGTTGTGTGTGTGTGGGGGTGGGGGTGTTGTGTGGGTGTGTGTGTGTGTGTGGGTGTGTGTGTGTGGGGGGTGGGTGGGTGGGTGGGGTGGTGGGTGGGTGGGGGGGTGTGTGTGTGGTGTGTGTGTGTGTGTGTTGTGTGTGTGTTTTTGTGTTTTGTGTGGGGGGTGTGTGTGTGTGTTAAACTAATACCCGAAAAAAAACATGAAAACTTAAAAACCACACACACACACACACACACAAAAACACAACACACCCCAAAACACACCACACACATCACCACCACCAAATCAACGGCCCCTATAAAACAAATGTAACATAATTTAAATTTTACAAATTCATTTTTACTGCAAACCCTTTTAAAACTAACTTTTTAACAATGCCCAAAAACAAAGGGGGAAAAAAATAATGTTTTTTT
>JACEEZ010014616.1:127500-137664 GCA_016584305.1 Chionoecetes opilio | reverse complement strand
ACATCTTCCCCAAAGTGACACTGCCCGTAAATATCTACGCGTTTCATGTCTATAAAGGGTACATATAATTCTCTTTCCTTGATTCAACCTTTATTATTCATAAGCAACGTGCTTTTAATAAATAAACATATATATTTTTAGTATGAGAAACGTTTTCTATGAAAAGTAATTTTCTACATACTCCTTACAACTACAAATTTTATCACTGTCATCCTCTTTCACTCTTCTTGATGTCTGACAGAGAGACATCTCTAACTTTATCCTTCCGCATTGTCCCTGTGAGGTTAACATCTGCTTTTCTGAATGACTCAAGTAGAAACAGTGTTGTAAAATTCATAGTTGTCAATATATTCATTACTTCCTGTAGGAACAACTCCCTTAGCAAAGGTTTCTAGATTCACCTATTGTTCGGCCTTCTACATAACTAGTTTCCTTTCCTTCATAGAGTTTGAAGGATAGTAGTAAACCCTCGGAGGAGCTAAACACCAGACTTGATATCCAAACATTGTTTTTTCTCTGATTAATTATATTTGAATCCATGATGACCATAGTAAGGTTCCGTGGCTTCATCAATTGCCCATGTCATTGGCCTCGGCTGGGCTAGTGTCATGAACATTTTGTTAAGGTTTTCAATTAGTGGTCGTATCTTGAATATCATATCTGCAGGTATCAAAGTGTAGGCTGCGAACAATATCCTCAAACCTGTTGAGTCTCATACCACTTTCAATAACAGCAAGTCATCGGGTGTTAGCTTGTAGTACAGGAGCATTAGTAAAAATTTAACAAAAACCTTGAAAAAAATTGTAGAAAGCTGATTTTTTCAGGGGAGTTCCAGAAAACCATAAGCATGTCCACTATGCAAAGTTCTGCAAATTCAACCTGGTGGCATTTTCAGAATTGAAGATGACCGCTATAACAATTTGCGATAAATGGTTAAAATACCAAAATCGGCATAACTGGCAACTTATTACAGTGGACCCATGCCATGTTCATTTTGAGTTAAAATAATTAGCATAAAGTGTAATTAATAGTATATTATAATAATAGTGAGTGAATATTAGCATAAATTATAATTAATAGTATATTATAATAATAATAATAGTTTTAATAATAATTTTCTCGTTTTTCAGGTGCTGTTATAATGGCCGAGTTTTGCAGTATTCCCACATGCGGTAAGCAGATCACATCAGATCGTGCAGAGGTCCATGATAAGGGCCTTGAGGGACTCCTACGAGCCAGCATTGAAAGAGCAGATGGTTTGCAGTCTGTATTTGAGAGGAAGAGGTCACAATTGCCAGTCCCAGTCCATGGTAAATGTCGTCGCGAATACATTCGACCATGCAGTATTACTTCTTACAAAAGGAAAAGGGAAGAAGAGCCATTGGACTCTAATTGGGGTACGTCATCTTCAAAATTACGTTCAAGAACTCGAGTTTTCAATATAAAAGAAGATTGTCTCTATTGTGCAAAGACTGAAATAGACTACAATGTAGAAACAAAGATACCCCGCAACCTTCGGGTACGGGCACATGATGCTATGACAAAAGCCACCCTTCAAAGCGTAGTTGAGAAAGCTGGCGATCGCCATGATGAGTGGGGAGATGCTGTTAGACTTCGCGTATCCAATGAGTTAGATTTTATTGCTGCTGAAGTCAAGTACCACCATGACTGTCAGGTTCTCTTCTATGCTGGCAAACAATTTCCAAGCGAGAATACCCGTGATGGATACCAACGGGGCCGACCTGTCAATGCCACAAAACACGCGGCTCTCCAGAAGTTGTGCCAATTTATACGCGACAATGATGAATGACAATATTCACTTGCAGAACTTATGACTTTGATGGACGACTATTTAGATGGAGAAGAGGGCTACAACCCCAAAAGGCTAGGACAGAAATTGGAGGAATGTTTCGGGCAGGACATTGTTCGGACTTTTGATATTGGAAAACAGACCATATATACTTTCTTAGATGAAAGTAACCACATCCTTAGAAGTAATTATGAGTCCAGTAACATGACAAAAGATTCAATCATAGATATGGCAGCTGCAATCATACAAGATGATGTAAAGTCTGTAGCATATGTTAAATCTGAATACCCGACAATGACACAATTGCAAGATAGTGATAAAATGGTGCCTGACTCTTTGAAACGACTACTGAGTGGTATAATCAAATCAAAATCTGACAAGAGTGTCGGCTGTGAACGCCGCCGTACAGCACTTGCACACGGCATAATGTCTGCGTGTCGACCTCGATCATTTGTGTCTCCAATATTGCTAGCAATATCTGTTTATATCAATCGCAAGTATGAGTCTCGAGAACTAGTAGATATATTGAGTAGTATGTCATTTGCTGATGATTATAGGGAGGTTCAATGTCTATATGATGCACTGCTTACAGATGAACAATTGTATGATCTCGAAGGTGATTTTGTTAATTTTATATTTGATAATGCTGACATCAATGTTAGAACCCTCACAGGTCTTGGTACCTGGCATGTTATGGGTGGTATTGCATGTGTTACCCCTCTAGGTGAGCAGAAAATCCAGTCTGTCATTCCCCGTTCTACTAAGAGAGACTGTGTTTCACAAACAGGTCAATTTGGCAAAGCCCCCAATCAAAAGTGTACAAGAAACCTAGCACACTTGGATTCAAGTCGATCATTGTCGGGCCCCTTGAACCTCCAAAGGATCCCCCACCCCTATTGAAATTGTCCAAATGCTTGGATAGTGTCTGGATAGCAATTTTCTCTCTAGGTATCTATGTGTCAGACTGTCCATCATGGAGCGGTTTTATGCAATGTGCTGTGAGGGGAGACAATCATGAGAGAAGTAAGATTCAGATCCTGCCATTCGTTAACCAGGACCCCTCTCAGCCTGACACCATATACTTTGCTTTGTGTTTTGCACAGAAACTAGCTGAAGAGCATGGGCTTGGTGTTTGTCCTGCTACGTTCGATCAACCCCTCTATATAAAAGCAACTGAAATTGTTAAATCATCCCATGCACAGCTAAACAACATTGTCATTAGACTTGGAGGTTTTCACCTACTCATGTCATACATGGGATCAGTTGGATATGTGATGGGTGGTAGTGGTTTGGAAGATCTATGGAAGACTGTTTATGCTCCAAATACTGTAATCCATATGATGACCGGGCATGCATATGCTCGCGCACTACGCGCTCATCCTCTGTCGTCGGTAGCTATCATGTCCAACTTACTGGAGACACCTGGATGTCTCAGTAATGTTAATCTCACTCATATCCAGGCTGTACACACATATCTGCTGAGTGGAGAATGCGCCACTGCTTCTGTGGAAAATTATATATGTGTCCAACAGCTCAAACAGATCATGGATGATCTGATGAAAGAGTCTGCCGCCCAAAGTCGAACTGGAAAGTTTTGGGTTGAATATTTGAAACAAGTGTCCCTTATTAGATGTTTCATCCGAGCAGAACGCACAGGAGATTGGGATTTACATCTCCATAACGTCAGTGAAATGATCCCCATGTTCCATGCTGCTGGCCACCTTACATATGCAAAGTCTGCCCGCCTCTACCTTGACCAGATGAAAGGTCTAAGTGATATCATGTCTCCAGACCAGTACTGCGACTTCACCGAGCATGGGTATTTCACCATCCGAAGAACAGACAAATTCTGGAGTGGAAACTTCAGCGACCAGACTATTGAACAAGAATTGATGCGGCTGCTGAAGACTTTCGGAGGTATGGCTCGTGGTCGAGGAATTACAAACAGCACACTCAATAAATGGGTGCATGCTATGCCCAGATGCATCCCAATATGCGATGCCCCTTTGGGAAAGTTCACTGCAGTCCACAGTCACACATCTGACCAGCACGTAGATCTGCGTGCTAGCAGTACAGCCAGAGATGCTAAAGACTATGAGACCTTCTTCAACTGGCTCAAAGTACACTCTCCATTTTCATATGGAGACCATGATGATCTGGTCTGTGTAGCAAGCGGTGTTGTTGCTGGCAAGTGTGTAAATGCAGATCAAGCATTTGATATTGGTGTCAAGGCTGCTTCTGTAATGACTGGCGAAACCTATGCTGACGTAAAATTAAAACGAAAAGACCGTGTGACCAGCATCAGTGGTGACAAAAATCAGGTCACTGTGTGAGGTGTTGAGGTGGAGGTGAATAGAACAGTATTGTTCATGAGGGTCACATGTGTGATCCGGGAGAGTTCTGAGATGGAGGAATATCTGCTTCACGAGTTTGCCAAACAGCCACCCTCCCTATTCGATAAAGGTATCATGAGGAAGAACACTAAGAGTGTCCTTGCTAGTGTTCTCAAGTCGAAAGTGAATGTCCATCTAGAACTTCCAGATAATGCACGTTTCGTCCTTGATGGAGGACATCTTCTTCAAAGCTTGCCATGGCCTGCTGATCCCACATACAACCAGGTGTGTGACCAGTATGTATCCCATGTTCTTGTTCATTATGGGCCAGGTAGTATAGTAGTGTTTGACGGATATGGCAGTGCTTCCTCAACTAAAACTGCGGAACAGCAGCGAAGACCCAAACAGAACACTTCTCCTGACATGTCTTTGAGTTGGAAATGAAAACCACAACATCAAAAAAGGCATTTTTGGGTAATGGCAGGAATAAGCACCGATTAATCCAAAAATTAAAGGAGAAATATGAGACTGTGAGTATAATTGTCAAACAGAGTGTTGCAGATGCTGACTAGCTGATTGCATCAAGTGCCATGATTACATCAACTGCCATAGATGGTGCCCCATTTCAAAACTCGCCTGTCGTTGTCGTGGGAACTGATACTGACTTGCTGGTGATGATGGTCGCACAAGCCACCCCAAACATGAATCTTCATATGCTCTGTGGACGGAACCCTTTGCATGTGTACTGTATACGTGAAATCCAGGAAGCTTGTTCTAGCATCAAACAACACCTGATGTTTGTACATGCAATCACTGGATGTGATACTGTGTCTTTCATATACAATCAATGGAAAAAAAGGGCCCTTCAGCTGTTCGATAGGGATGACAATTGGGACTGTTTGAGTGTTTTCTCTCAGTCTGACAGCAGTCAGGATGAGATAGCACGCATAGGAGAGTTGTTTCTACTAAAGCTGTATGGAGCTGTCCGGTCAAATTCACTGGACAAGCATCGCTATGTTATGTACTTCCGATCTACACGTAGAGCGTCCTTATCCTCATCTGGTTTCAAGTTGGAATCAATCCCTCCAACTTCAGCAGCTGCCAAGTTCCATAGCTATAGAACACACCATGCTGTTCAGCAATGGCAGGGAAATGAGCTACCACCAAATGAGTGGGGGTGAGAGTACAGAGAGGGGATACTTGTTCCAATCTATACCGATAGGCCTGTTCTTCCCGAGAAGGTACTGAAAATGGTTTCTTGCGGCTGCAAGGTAGGGTGTGGAAAGTCATGTCGTTGATACAAGGCACGGATGGAGTGTACCATAATGTGCACTGGTTGCAGTGGGTACAATTGTAAAAATTCGCATGTTTTTGATGTGCAAGGCGAAGGGGATACCACTGATTAGACATTCCTTCAACATACGGTTGGGTTATTTGTGGTTTCTAATTGATGTTTTGTACAATATAACATAGTTTGGCTATTATAAATGTAACGTACATAACATAGTTGTGGTATTATTAAAATAAAAAAAAATAAAAAAATCATTTTTTTCTTCACTTTATTGAATTTATGGTAATTATGTCAACTCAAAATATTTTGTATGGCTCCATTGTATTCAGCACACTCTAAAACATAGATGTACACACACAAATCTTATTACTACGAACTCGGATGGATGATTATAGTACTTTTTATTTTATCGTTAATTGTGATGGCGGCCATTTTGAATTATGAAAATGCCACGAGGTTGAATTTGCAGAACTTTGCATAAGGGCGATATATACAATATTTTGGAGCTCTCCTGAAAAAATCAGCTTGCTACTATTTATTTACACCTTTTAGCTAATGCTCCTGTACTATTGGCTGGACCAGAAGAGCCGTCTGTTTGGGACTGTGTTATATCGTGACAAAAGGAAATCGCCAAATACCTTATAAGCTTTTCTACTGTAACAGATAACTCTTTACTAAACTTTACTTGATGATAACATTTGTTTCTCTCCAAATTATTTCCATCACGTCATTATCCCAAAACACTTTAAAAATATCAACAGGTGTCAGTCCTTCATCTAACCTTTTTGTTAAATACAGAAGATTTGTGTACTCCGTGTACTAATCGTAGTATTCCCTTACAGGTTTCAGTGCAATATTTTTCCCAATGTGTATGTAGGCTTATTCTTTTTCCGTTTCTGCTTTGGTGGTTGAGGCTGTCCTTCAGCTTACTTAGGTGTTATGTCCTGCGAATCTTCAGGAATGTTTAACTCCATGGTCCATGCTGCAGAGGGCTCCAGACGTGAATTTATGTTAGTTAATTCTATGTTAGGTCTTGCTAATAGTCTGGCTCCAGGAATATTAATATTTTCTTCTCCGACGTCAACAATATCCCCACTCGATTCATCAGCACCCGACTCAGCTTCATCATCAGAGGCTCTAGTGCAACGTCAATACTTGTGGCTTGTTCCTCTTCAGGCAATGAATACAAATACTCAACTGCCTCCTCAACATTCTTGAGGAACCTGAACAGAGACCCAAACTCAAATGATATACCAATGCAGTTAACCTTATAAATAATGTGTCAATACATAACATTTTGAGTATTCGACTGTAGGTAACATAAACCAGGAGTATATACTACAGTGCATTACTAAATATTAAGTGTTTCTTGTTTGAAAACACATATGTGGTGGTCACCTTTCCTCAAATGCTCCATGATGCCCATTTACTGGGCATCAATTTTCTAATTCATACAGCTTCCATTGAATAAGCAGCAGAGGGCAGCTACTATATTTACATAGTAGTACAAGGCTTTGTGCCCTAAACAGTCCCTCTATTACTTGAAATGAATGAACGAATATATATACATTTACTTAAAACTTACTTATTGCGGGGCATTTAGAAGAAATTCTTCGAAGGGTTCTCTTCCTCCTCTCATCCAGCCTTTGTTTACGTTAAGTATGAAAATCTGGGGGCATGGGGCTAAACTTTAACGTTTGTTCTACGGGACGATTAAGAAAAACGAGTTTTAGAGGACGAACTAAAAAATAGCAGGATATTGAATGTTGCCAACTTTGCGCCCATTTAAATGGGCAGCATGCGCTTGTGGGTTAACAGTAAATTCCTGGGTAGTGTACCAGTACATTAATACATTAACAATGTACCCAGGTGTACCTCTGACGAGAAGTTTATGAAAGAGCTTCCAGTAATTCACTCTCTCAAACGCCTTTCTGGCATCCAGGAAACACAGAAAAACAGGTGAATTTCTGGAAGTGTAGTAATGAATGATATTCTTCAATGTCCACACACACATCTCAGTGCCAAGGCCTTTCTTATAGCTGAACTGATTGTCCAGTGTATACAGGTAGGCCTCAAGACGATGGAGCACCACTTTCCCCGGCACCTTGGACAGGGCGGTTGCTATGGCAATGGGCCTATAATTGCCAGAGTTAGCAGGGTCCTTCACTTTGCTCTTAAGTAAAGGCACTATAAGCAATGCCAGGACCTGACTGGGTATGTACTGATGGCAGACACAGGCATTGATGAAGAGACAGAGCCAAGTAACCAGGCTGGGGGGCGCATACTTAAATGCCCCAGAAGGGAGTCCATCCATCCCCAAAGCCTCACGGGAGGAGGGGCTTGCAATACCCATCTCATTTCCTCGTGGTCCACGCTGTGGAACCCTGCAGCGACACACCACGCATCCCACCACGCGGGCATTCTCACTCTCCTCGTCCCTCACACAGTTGAGAATGCCCTTGAAATGGTCTCCCCACATGGAGGCGATGCCCTCCTCCCCCACAGCGTGATCCACCCGTAGGGGAAGCGTGTGTGAGCCCGGGTTCATTCTGCGCACGCCACGCCAAAAGTTAAAGGGGTCACCAGATGCCAGCTTGTCAGCCAGGGACTGGGCACGAAGTGGTGCTCATGTGACTTACACCACCTGGAGACACAGCTTGAATCTGGCCCTGGGGGCTCCTCATCCTCTCAGCCAGTGGCCCCCAACGCGGACCACCACCCGCTCTCCACTCAAGGAACGACTCCCGCGCGGCACTGTGCACCTCACGAACAAACTCATTCCAGCCTGGTACCTGCCTCCATCTCTCCTGCAAAAACCAAACACATTTCTGACCAGCACGCACCATGCACTCTATCAACGCCTCGTAAAGGCGTTGATGTCGTCATGGTGCCCACGGTCCAGACATGCTTTTCTGGAAGCAACAAACCCTGACAGGATCTATGGCAATCCCCCTCAGAAACTCTGTCACCACACGACCATAGTCCTCTCTCTTCCAATTGTCCCGAGAATCTCATTAATCCTTGCGCATTATCCTGCCTGACCTGTGTCAGAGCAGGGAACCCATTAACTTTGAAATCCACCAAGAGAGAAAAACGGTCTGAAAAGACACAGTTGTACAGAATGGAACACTCATCCATCATATCAAACGGGCCCTGGTGACAACAGCACATGATCCAGCCACGTACGTGAGAGACACCCCTGGCTGACATGAGTGAAGCTCGTTGGGGGAAGCGCCCTCCACGTCAGCCATCACCATGTCGCGTTCTCCATACATGCGCTGAATGTTTGTGAAGAAGGCAGTGCCAGGGGCAGCCTTAACCCTAGAACGCTAAACATGGGTACGAGGAACCCGTCGCTAATGTCATCATTAGTATCCCGTGATGTTCTGATGGACCCATTGCGCCCATACTCGCTATAGCTTCAGTGTTTCCCCCAACCTTGACAGCGGTAGTCACGTCGCTCCGCTCCGCGCCCTGATTTTTTTCCATAGAACGTCATTAGGGTACGCCCGTACCCTTGTTTAAAAATAGGGGGTTTTAAAACCCAAAATAGGGTTCTACGTACCCTTTTTTACGGATACTGCAATAAGGTGGCTATAGTGATCAATTATTTTCCCCTTTTCAGCAAGGGATAAACTTACAGAAAAATTTACAGTGTATAACTATAGTGTTCATAAAGGCTTCCAGACGTGAAAATGTGTCTCAGGAAGAGATAGAAGGTATTTTGGGTTCACGGCTACTGGTGAAAGTAGTGACGAAGACAGTGACGAACTTGAATGTGAGGAAATATACGATAGTGACCGCGATGCTGACTTTGTCTTACGACCACAAGACATGTCTAGTGGAAGTGATTCAGATAGTGACCACGAGGCAGGCGTGAGACAGAGGCCGTCGTGGGGAGGCAAAGGATTATCGCGGTCGTGCCAAGCGGGCACGCCGTCCACCAAGCCGCTCGCCTGCCACCTCTCCCGATGCTGCCTTCCCTATTGCTGCACCTTCTACTTCTGCTGACCCTGCTGTGACCACCCCGGGCTGCTGTGCCTGCTGTGCCACCCCTGCTGCTGGCCTTCTGCTAAAACCACAGGCTACTAACTCAGACGACCCAGACAACCCTCCTGCTGTACTCCTGCTGCTACTCCTGCTGCCACCCGGGGACGACGACGACGACATGACTGTGCTGGTAGAGATGATGAAGATCTGCTTGTAAAATTTAACCATGCCACATGACAACGGGCAGGTTACGTGTGGAAAACAAGGCCTCAGGTGGTAGCAGCGGCAAGGACAGCAGCAAGAAATATTATTGGACCATTTACTCCTGGCCCCCAAGAAGCTGCGCAGGCTAAAACCTTACAAGAGTGCTTCTGTCTTTTTATAAGTGACGACTTGTTAGCACAGGTTGTACAATGGACAAACCAGAAAATAGATGAGATTGCAGCAAAGTTTACTAGGAAAACTGCGACCATTCAGAGGACCACAGCAACAGAGATACGAGCCTTGCTTGGTGTTTTAATTTTTAGTGGTTACAGGCACGAAAACCCACCTATCCACCAAGGAAGTGTTGGAGCCCTATTACAGGTCGGCCTTCTACAGGGCTGCCATGTCGGAGTGCCGATTACCTTCCTGCTAACCTGCCTGCGCTTTGACAACATGCTTACGCGGGCAGTGAGGCGCGACACTGATAAATTAGCTCCCATTAGGAGTGTGTGGGACATGTTTATTGGCTCCTGTGA
>JACEEZ010014616.1:80000-122500 GCA_016584305.1 Chionoecetes opilio | reverse complement strand
GCCACTTGATACCAGCTTGGCTTTTTCAGAATCCAAGATGGCCACCAAGATGACCGCCATATATAACCAAAATATAAATTAGGCTGTAACTCCTGTTCTAAGTACAGTAAAAGGATGAAATTGGTGTCTAAATATATGTTTTAGCGACCAAGGAAGTGGATTATGATATTATTGGATCATTTGGCGGCCATATTGATGGCATAAATCCAATATGGCCGCCAAAATACCTGTAAAAATGCCAAAATCACACTAAAACTAATATAATCTGTTGTACATGCAGTTGAATTATACAGTGTCTGTATATATATATATATGTGCTTTGTAAAACATATCATATGATTCTGAATTCATTCGACAGTTTACAAGCAATATTGATTATGATAGCAAGCAAAATATAAGAAAACAAATCTGTTTAGAACTGGACAACATATATTGTAATAATTATCATCTCTCAAACATGACATTGGCGTGACTTAAAAGTAGACATACATGTAAAGTATATGATACTACCGATAATAATAATGATAATAATAATAGTAATAGTAATAATAATAATAATAATAATAATAATATAATAATAATAATAATAATAAATAATAATAATAATAATAATAATAATAATAATAATAATAATAACAATAATTATATTAATAATATAAATCATAATATGTAGTGTAAATACTAATAATACTAATAATAAATGCAACAATTTTGCATCTTCACGTTGCCCAAATGTGTCAACGTTATATCAATACATATTATACATGTTATACTCTAATAAATGAAGTTGAATTAATGCCCCAATGGACCAAATATCTTATATCTAGGAACTATTCATCGTCCTCATCGTCGACATCCATTGCTCGGTCGTTTGCCTCATCGCTGTCATCAGGGATATCGGCATGATCTGCTGCACTCTCAGTGATGTTGAATGGATTGGAACAGGCAGTACCACCACCGCAGGTGCAGAACATCGTGCATGGAAGTTAGCGCCCCATACAGCCACATTTCCCACCTCTACATGCCCGCTCAGATGTGCAGCCACATCTGACCAGCTTGAGAATGTGCTCCGGGGCATAGGAAACAACGTCCTCCATAAATCGAGGGATGAGACACTTGTTAGTGTCATCAGCTTCCCACCCGTGTTCCACTGCAGCGAGAGTTGGTGGATCCCCACTCAGGGCACTGTACCAGTGAGCGACTTTGTGGTGTGCTCTACGAACGTTCTGTTCAAACACTTCTGTAGTTGGGGGCAAACTACACAGCTTCGGTGCTGCTGCCGATTTGCCAGTCTTCTGTGCCCATAGCTTCTGGCGGATCTTGGTCATCGAAGAGGTGGGAGTTGTAATGCCATAGCACGCACCCATGAAAGCTGTTGCTTGTTCGGTGTTTCCAACGATATTTGACAAGGGTTTACCAAGCTGATACAGAGTGTAGCCTTTTTGAGCCACAGCAATTGCTTTTGTTTTCCCAATTCCATAAGTCGCTGCAACTGAATCACAGCCAGTTAGAGCATGAAGCGCCAATAGCTCGGGTACGATTGCTGAATGTTTACGAGCGGTTTCCGTCACGTCAATTCACGACCGACCCATGATTGGAGACTGCTTCGTCAATGATGACTGGAGCTTCTCACTCAAGTAGTAGTAAGTGTAACGCGAGAAATGGGTTAAAACTTTTGACTCATGATTGACGAAGAGTTTACGTTGAGTGGGAGGGGGTAATCAATCAATCAATCATTGGGGGCATACGCCGGGGGGCGCGTCGCCTCGCCCACCCTACGACGCCACTCTCGGGGGTCACCACGCGCGAGTTCCCATGCAGGCTCCTTCCCCATACCAAGCAGCTCTCGACAAGAAACATCAACTTGCCCCAGCCACGAGTCATGTGGGCGCCCCCTTGGCCTCCTCCACGCCGGATTGTCTCTTACAGATACAACCCGATGGGAAGGATCGGTTTCAGGGTAGCGTGCCACATGCCCATATAGCCGAAGTTGGCGCTGATGGACTATGCAGGTAATAGGCCTCGATTCAGTCTCTCGGTGCAATCGCTGATTTGAAACGTAATCATCCCAGCGATACCCCATGATTCTGCGAAGACACTTATTACCAAAGGCATTGATTCGTCTCTTCAAGTCATTATTTAGTGTCCATGTCTCACAACCATAGAGTAAGACAGGGATCACAAGCGACTTGAAGATCCGGATCTTTGTCCTTCTGCACAGATACCGACAACGCCAAATACTCCCGCTGAGCGAGTCCATAACACTGTGGGCTATGCCAATCAGCCGTAAGACTTCTTGACGTGACCCGCCGTCATTGTCGACTGCGCTACCAAGGTATGTAACACTTTCCAAGATCTCAATGTCCTCACCACACGCATAAACAGACTGTACTGCTTCATCTAGTAAGTCTCCAAACACCTGGACCTTGGCCTTGAGCCAGGAGACCTGAAGTCCCAAAGGCTTTGCCTCCTCGTGCAGCGCCTCGAGAGCCATCACCAGGACCTCCAGCAACTCAGCAAAGATTACTGCATCATCGGCAAAAACAAGATCAGTGATCTTGGTGTTTTCGATGGATGCTCCACAATCACTTTCATCTACAACCTTGTCTAATACCCAGTCCATACAAGCGTTGAAAAGTGATGGGGCAAGGATGCACCCTTGCCTCACACTTGTATTCACAGGAAAGAAGCTGGATACACCTGCCCCACACTTCACAGAACTCTCAGTCCCAGAATACAGACCAGTTATCAAACCAATAGTCCTTGCAGGAATCTCTCGAAGTCGCAGAAGATCCCAAAGTGACTCACGATGCAATGAGTCAAACGCCTTCTTAAGATCAACATAGGCTGCAAGCATCCCCTGTCGAAACTCACGTCGGCGTTCCACCAGGACACGAAGCGCTAGAATACGGTCCGTTGTTGACTTACCAGGCGTGAACCCAGACTGCTGAGGTCTCTGATGCTTCACCAGATGACTGCGAATCCGTGTCAGCAATAGATGGGCAAGCAACTTGCCTGGTACGCTGAGCAGTGTAATACCGCGGTAATTGTTGCAGTCCTGACGGTCCCCTTTCCCTTTCCAGATAGGGACGACCAGCCCCTTTTCCAGTCAGGAGGAATGGTACCTGATTGCCACACGGCAGTCAGGACAGCATGCAACCCGCGGATCATGGCCTCACCCCCAGCTTTGAGGAGCTCCGCACTGATATTACAAACACCAGCTGCCTTTCCACCCCTCAACTTTGCTACAGCCTCTCTGACTTCGTCAAGAGAGGGTGCGGTTTCGTCAATGGGAGGATCGGCATCCACTGCCTGTAACCCAGTGGTGTGAAGCTGCTCAGTTGGAGGGTCCACCGTGAACAACTGCCCAAAGTACTCAGCCCAACGAGCCATCTGCCCATCCATGTCCGACACGAAGCGCCCATATGCTGTTCGAATAGCACTCGCCCGAGAAGGAGACTTGGAACGGAGCTTCATCAGGGCTCGGTAGGCGGGTCAGAGGTCATTAGCGTTCAAATGACCCTCGACATCCACAGCGAGACTCCTGACATACCTCTCCTTGTCTCTCCTCAGGAGGGTTCTAGTCCGGCGTGACAGAGCCCTGTGCTGGTTCCGGTTCCCAGCCAGCCTGGCAGCGCGACTCTCCTCGATTTTCTCCAGCTTCTCCGTCGAGACAAAACCACGCCTTGACCTCGGGCGCTCTCCAATACACTCCTTGGCAGCCTGTAGAGTTTCACGTTTGAAGGTATCCCACAGTTCTACAGGGTCCCCGAGAGCACCGAGCACATCAAACGATTTGAGACTGCCACCGTATACTCATGAGCACATGTCAAGTCCTTCAGCTTCTCAAGATGAAACACAGTATGATTACCTCTTGAGATTCTTCTGGACTTGACATGAAGCTTAAGTGTAGCAAACAACATGCTACAACAACATGGAGGGGTAAAGTAATATATAATATGTCGAGTAATTAAATGCGTCAGTTTCCTTCACTCCTCAGTTCTGAATCACAAATATATATATATATATATATATATATATATATATATATATATTATATATATATATATATATATATATATATATATATATATATATATATATATATATATATATATATATATATATATATATATATATATATATATATATATATATTTTATATATTTTTTTTTTTTTTTTCGACAATATTTTGTGCCGACGATAGCTGGTGACGTCAGCAGGCCAGTCGAGGAGGAAGACAGGTAGCCATATTAGTTGTCTCTGTCCACGTCTCCAGGTGGTAAGACGTGTGGGGAGGTGTGGCCTATCAACCCTGTTCAAGGCATGTGCGGGTAAATGTGTTGGTGGGGATGTAGAGGAGATTGTTTAGTTATCTGTTATAAGATGAAAAGTTAAAATGGCCATATGTTATATATAGGGTTTTAGGGAGCGGTGTGAAGCTGGGCGGTGTGAAGCCGGCGGGTGAGCAGCGGTGAGCTGGGGGAAACAGCTGTTGAGCTGTGAGCTGTGGGAGCTGAGTGGATGACCCTGGATACACCAGGATACATCTAAGGCTTTGTTTCATAGCTGGAGGGGTGTGGGTATTGATACTTTACTCAGAGAATCAGTGGACGGGAAAAATACACAGAGAACCAGTGTGAGGGGGAAAGTTACACAGAAATCCGCGTGAGGGGGAATTTTACCCAGTGATTTTAGGGTTTTGAGCACGACTGAGAGTCGCGTCGTGTCGTGTTATTAGTATTACATATGTATTTGTGTTGAAAACATTAGGTTAAGAAGTAGGGAAGTAATTACTGGTGAATCAGTAAGGTGTCATATACTGTTTTTTCTGATAACGAGCTGTTTATTTAGAACCATTACTTACATATTTTCTTAATCTTATATTATTTTTTCCCCACTTATTGTGGGTGGTGGCAGCGTAATACCAGGATTGTGGAGCCTTCGAGTTAACGTCAAAGCTATAAAGCTATAAAGGGGGGCGCTACATAAGCAAGTAACGCGAGCACCGTCTGTGTCGTCACACACGCCCCGCACGTGTGATTCTGGTTCTTTTTTGCAAGGGGGGATGGCCTGTTGAGTGATGAGTATATCAGTTTCTTCATGTGTTGTTTGCTCGGTCCAGACGAGGCGACTTACGACCCTTCCGATACCTGCGTGGGCATTCGTTTTTTTCCACAGAAAACCACCAATGGTGGTTCGGTGTCGCACGCTGCAGGAAGTTATTATCACTCAGGATCGCATCGCAAAGCATGTTGAGCTGTTCTTATTGGCTGAATTCTTAAGTACTGCGTCCGAGGCGGCAGTGGAGTTTTCGTTCGAGCTGATGGACCCGGGTAGCGTTGGCTCGAGCCGATCTGGTGCTGCTCTTTGTAGAGTATTCAAAATAGCGATCGAAGCACAGGTGGACATCAGCTTCAAGCAAACCTCGCGTTGACCCAGCCCTTGAACACAGATATGAAGTGTAAACGGTTCCTTGGGATGGCCATTCTAATGTCCACAGAAGAGCGACACATCAACCATCATAGATGTTGGGCTTGTGATTAGGCTTTGTGAAACTTCTACCTGGAGGTTCTTTTTCAGTGTAGCTTTTACCGTTGTCACTCTCATCGGCCCATCAGCTTGAAACATCGAGGGCGGATATACAGTTAGCTTTGTGGAGAGGACTTGTTCCAGATCGAGATCGCGCTGGCTCACCGGAAGGCCAATCCCCCGAGCCCCATATGGGCCTCTTGGTCCATGACGACATTATCCTCGACTGTTAGACGTTTCTTCTTTGCGGCAAAGGTTTGTGACCTGTTTTGTGAGGAGCTGTAAAACCCTCTGGCCATAGTGCTTACAACTGGATCACTGATTAGCTCCAATCTCCACTGCCTTGTCTACGTTAACATTGGGCGAGCTAGTTGACCATTCGAGATGTTGAGCAGCCCCATCCTGCATCGGGGGTAGCTGGATCCAGTGGGTCGATGCATAACTCTAGAGTAGCCTTCAGTGATTTACGATCTTGCCATCTCGACGAATGCGACTGGTAGATTCCCTTATTGTGGGCCCAGCTGTACCTTTTCGTCGGGCTCCAGACATCTTCTTCAGGTCACCATTTCAGGTCATAGTCGCATCCATGCTGTACACCCACGTCGCCATCGTTTGAGTATTTTCTGTGTTGCCAAAATTTATGCCTGGTCCATGCCCCTTCCTCATGCCGTTTGTTTCTATAAAAAT
The DNA here is from genome assembly GCA_016584305.1 of Chionoecetes opilio. Classification (NCBI taxonomy): domain Eukaryota; kingdom Metazoa; phylum Arthropoda; class Malacostraca; order Decapoda; family Majidae; genus Chionoecetes; species Chionoecetes opilio. The sequence goes on along the minus strand of JACEEZ010014616.1, from coordinate 116,281 downwards.
GTCGCTCCACTGTCCGTTGTAGACACCGGCATTTTGGTGTAGAGACTGCTCTCCTCTGCAGAACTTTTCCAGAATCTCGGGTCCCAACCAAGTCATGGAGCGTACGTAGTAGAGGCCGTACCTGCCATAGTTTTACTTGTGGGCTGCGAACATGTATGGAAGCATTGATTCTGCTATTTTGATGTGGGAGTGGCCAATCGCCTTCATGCGTGCGACAAAACACATTTTAAAGAAATGTGGGTTTGATGATGTTATACACCCACAGCTTTGTGGTAGGGACTCTGAGTGGCGAGTTCATCAAGTAGCTTCTCCAATCATCCAGCTGGTCAGGTTTAGATTCTCCCTCCAAATACTGGTTGAAGCACTCCTCTGTGAGCAATTTTAGTGCCCGAACATTCTGTGGATATTTTTCCCCTGCAACATCTTCTCGACGGAGCCGAAGGATGCCATCATAATCTCCTTGAGGGCCCCTGTCCACCATGAGAGTGCCAACGCAACTCACGAAATCCTCAGGAAATGCATCCCACCAAGAATCACACTATGTCGGTGAGCAGATCGGTTGATGAAATGTGATGTCAACGCGATCTTGTATATGGCCTGATCGCATGTGAGAACGAGAATATCCTGGTTGGATGCTCTGGTGACTTCAAATCCTTGGGTGACAGAAGTTAGGACAGTAGTCGGGTCCCCTGGCTTCATGTTGATGAGTGGAAGATATACCACCGCTGTCTTGGGTGCTGGAGTCATTCCTGCCACACGGCAGTGACGTGTATTGTACCCGTTGTACTCAGGAGTGTTAGCTTCAAAGAGCACGTCTTTAATGAAGCTGAAGTCTACATCTCTGGCTCTGTCAATTGAGACTGTCGTGGCTTGTACAAAGTCGTCTGACATGGCAAATCGGTTTGTAGCAGTGAATGGCATAGGAGGTTTCTTCGGTCCCGCATACTCAACGACTGGTGTCTCCCACGGGATAGGGTGCTTCATTTCTTCTTTTGATAGGCGAGGGATAGCTGTATCCAAACCATCAAGGCGGTCAAGATCGGTTTTCCACTGAGCTGCCAGCACTGCCATGTAATGGCATTCAAGGCGGCAGTTTTGGGAACTGGTCACAGCATCAAAGTTATCGATGATGATTTGCACAAGTCCGCCCAATGAGGCATCTCTGAGTCCGGCTAACTGCTGTGCTTTTGACGACTGCGCACCTGCTGACCTTCTGAATCGTCGAACCTCATCGTAGGAACAAGAAACGTTATATTTGTACAGTTTTGTGATGATCATCTTATGGTCATCAAGTAGTACTCCTATAGCTATCTGTAATGGTGTTAGTTGAGATGTTACCACTGAGCTCACGATATTACCCACCATGATGGATTGTAGTGAATTGTGGAAAGTAGACTTGATCGCTGATACCAACGTCTCACTAAACGTCTCACTAATACACTCTGAGGCTAATTCTCGATCAATGTGCTTATTGTAGGATTTGAAGTCGTGCTTAGCTGCATTGGTCTCCTTCATGATCTGCTTGCCAACTTTCCGGATAAATTCATCCATGTCATCATTCTGGTCATCATCCACAAGCCTGAGATTTGTGCTATGTCTTTGGTTGTTGGGGTATGACCCTGCAATACATGTATTTATTAATGAAAACTAGATCTGAAATTGGTTATGCAGCAAATTTAAAAATTATTTTGTTTAAAATACAAAATAAAAAAAAATCATTAGAGGGTCCTGTTGGTTGATATTAATGAGTTTTATATATGCCTGTTTGCTAAATATTTTATGATAAAATCGTGGGATGATAGAGGAGATAATTTTGGCACAAGATACACTCCATATTTTATGTATATTTGTGAAGCTTTCATTTTTGTTCCATGTCTGTGATGAAACTGAAGCTATTTTTTTTTTCGCAGTATATGATATACTGTTCTCATTTCTTTTCCAAATATCACTGATATTGTAATAAAACATTTTTTTATGGGTTTTATCCGGGTTTTTACCTAGAATTTGACACCAAAAACAAGTGTGTAAGTGTAGTAATAGGTATGTTGTTATAGGAGAAAAATGCACATAGATTTGATAAGTGATCCAGTACTACCTTCTCTCTCTCTCTCTCTCTTCTCTCTCTCTCTCTATCTCGTCTCTCTCTCTCATCCTCTCTCTCTCTCTCTCATCTCTCTCTCTCTCTCTCTCCTTCTCTCTCTCTCCTCTCTCTCTCTCTCCTTCTCTTCTCTCTCTTCATGGGAACAAGTCTTAACCTAACAATGGATAAACTTTTATATTGGGGTCTGAGCGTACGAAGAGAGAGAGAGAGAGGGAGAGAGAGAAGAGAGAGAGGAGAGAGAGAGAGAGGAGAGAGAGGAGAGAGAAGAGAGAGAGAGGGGAGGAGAGAGAGAGAGGAGAGAGAGAAGGGGAGAGAAGAGGAGAGAGAGAGAGAAGAGAGAGAGAGAGAGAGAGAGGAGAGAGAGGAGAGAGAGAGAGAGAGAGAGGAGAGAGGGGAGAGAGAGAGAGAGAGTAGAGAGAGGAGAGAAGAGAGAGAGGGGAAGGAGAGAGAGAGAGAGAGAGAGGGGGAGAAGAGAGAGAGAGAGAGAAGAGAGAGAGAGGAGAGAGAGAGAGAGAGAGAAAAAGAGGAGAGAGAAACATTGAAACATTTGAAACATTTTTTTTATGCCTTATAAACGGTACAAAATAGTTAAGATTTTTTCAGTATACATTAAGGCAGCCCATATAAAGCATGCTTTTTGGGCAGTAGATGAAAATATGGTTATAGGTGAGACCTAATTTTAAAATACATTCTTGATGAGGTATATAAATATATATACTCCCAACCCTTCCAAACCCTTTGACTGCCAAAAATAGGATGGCACAACTCCAAGAATACATATAATCACATAGTAACTTACACATAATAACCGACACAGCACTTGTACACATATACATATACATACACATGCACATATCCATGATGTTTTATTATTACTTTTTCAATAACTGCATTTAGTATTGTCCAGTATGTACTTTTTTAGTTGTTTTTAAAAGAATATAGTGAGGGTAGAGTTTTATATGATCAGGGATAGCATTCCACGTTTTGGGACCAAGATAGGATAGTGAATGTTGAAAAAATTGTTAGATGATGCAATGGTATACGGATGTTATGATGGGTGCGTGTTGGATAGCTGTGATGTGGTTGTTGTAGTAATGCTATATTTTCACAGTTGATGATTTTAAATATATATACGGCAATTTTCAAGTTTATTAAATATCAAAAGGTTTAGTGAGTGTTGTTTAAAAAAGGAGGTTGAGTATGTTCATAGAAATCGAGTGTCCGTAATAATCCCTAATGAAGTCTTTTTTGTAGTATAAATAGAGGGAGTAAATGTGTGGGGAGGTGCTTCACAAATGGGTTGTACAGTAGTGAAGATGTGGTTAGCACATGGGACATCACATACGCCTTTTTCATTAGTTAATGGGGAACAAGTTCTTTGACTCTGTATTAACAGGCGACATAACTTAGCTAGTTTGAGCACGAGGTATAGTATATGTGGCTTAAATGTAAGAGAGAGAGAGAGAGAGAGAGAGAGAAGAGAGAGAGAGAGAGAGAGAGAGAGAGAGAGAGAGAGACGAGAGAGAGGAGAGAGTGAGGGGGAGGAGAGAGAGAGGAGAGAGAGAGCTAGGAGCGAGAGAGAGAGAGGAGAGAGAGAGAGAGAGAGAGACGAGAGACGAGAGAGAGAGAGGAGAGAGAGGAGAGACGAAGAGAGAGAGGAGAGAGAGAGGAGGAGAGAGAGAGAGGCAGATCGAGAGAGGAGAGGAGAGAGAGAGAGAGAAGAGAGAGAGAGAGAGGAGGAGAAGAGGAGAGAGAGAGTAGAGAGCAGATGAGAGAGAGAGACCGAGAGAGAGGAGAGGATGAGAGAGAGAGAGGAGAGAGAGAGACGCGCGGACGACAGAGAGAGAGAGAGAGAGAGAGAGAGAGACTGATGATGGAGAGAGGGGAGATGAGAGAGAGAGAACGCTGAGAGAGAGAGAAGTAAGATTTGAGAGAGAGAGTAGAGAGAGAAAAAAAGTGTGGAAAGACCACAAATCTCTTAAGCAATTTCCCTCCCTCTCGTCCTCCCCCAATATAAGGGTGTCCATGCATTAATTCTAGCTATGAGGGACAACTTAACGCACTGTTACCCCTAGTGCTATTTTAAAACCTTGTTCTTGAAAAATTCCTTAGTCTAAACCACACCTTAACCCAGTTTATCTACTATGCAGAGTAGTATGTGATGATCTAAACTTGCAGTGATTCCAACCGGGGTTCCGCGGAACCCTGGGGTCGCCGACCATCACCAGGGCTTCCGCGAGAAACCGTGCACACACACACTAATTAGGCTATTACCAAAAATGACAGTGATCTTAATTCATTAATTAATGTACACAACCCTACTCAACAACACGTCACAAACACTTTCCAGACACTATATATATGATATGTCGTGTATGTGGTCAGTCCAGTACAATTGTAATATAGTAATAAGAGCAAATTAATAGGCATAGATAAGAAAAAAATAGTGTTTATTGCCGGTGCGGGATACGCCATTCATTCCTTACTCCGCAAGTTGGGCTACACAGGGGTTTGGGTAGGGAGGGGAAGCAACCCCGTACGAGTATCATACGTGCACGAGACCCAGCCCAGCCGTCCAAAACAATCTTCCTTCAGTCAGTTTTGAGCATCGCAAACGTGTTCCGAAGTGAAACATTGTTGTTAATTAATATCACCAGTTAATATCGTTTGATAAGGATTTTAAAGACTGAAGCAAAGGCTCAAATATTTTGAAAGAAAGCATGTCAGTGATAGAGGAGGACAGTGACGAGAATCACAAAATACCACAGACAAATACGAGTAAAGGAAAAGTGAGTGATGTTAAAAAAATCGCCTTCTACAATGTACAGTTATCTGGCCATGGCTTCACATGAGGACTGGAAAAGAAAACTGTCCATCCTTTGGTGCATTGTTTGGGAAAAAAGCTCGATAACACAAGCTATGGCCCAAGCCAAGCTAAAGCGCACTTACCTACTAATCACAGCTACTTGTCAATAAAACCGTGATTATTTTCGAGCTCATGGATTCACAGCAGAAACAAATAAAAGTTTGAAAAAGAAGGTAACCATCAGTGATAAGCCCAAGAAGCAAGCTATTTAATGGCTGAGCTAGTTGCCAAAAGAAAATGAAAAGTCACCACTATTGCAAGAAAGCCTAATTAATGCCCTGCTTGCAAAATAATTATGAGAACAATGCTAGGTGAAGAAGCTGAAGTGAATTAAGCAGGTTCCTGTTTCTGGATAATTATACAATAGTAGGCGTGTGGATGACGTCAAACAATATTTCTGGTATTTTGTCTGAAAATACTGCAAAATAACAGCTTTGCTCTCCAAGTAGAGAGACAACTGCTTATAACTGGTAAGCTCAGCTGATGGCATTGCACGATTGAAAATGAAGGTGAAAATAATGGAAAATAATTTCTCGCTGGTTAAAGAACTGCCAGAAAAACTACCAAAGCAACGACATTTTAACACTGTGTCTTACTGGCATCTTGTGGTTTGTCATGGAACCGATGCGTTGGAATCTGCACTGATGTGCTCCCTCAATGATTGGCGCAGTAAAAAGGCTTTGTATACGCGTCGAAAGAAAAAAACCCTGGTCATAACAACTCCAATGCTTTCTCTACCGAGAAGTTCGGTTTAAAAACCATGGGGATGATTAAAAAACCAAGTCCCTTTATATAAATGTTGAACATGGTAAACTTATAAAGCAAGCGCCCTCTGAAGTCTCGAATCATTGCAAGGTTGTGTGAAAACATGCAAAAAGATCACGTGACGCTTCTCCAGCACAAAGGCTCGATGGCTTTCGAGAGGTTAAAAGTTTTGACAAGGGTTTCGAGACTGCGACAGGGAAATGCTGCTTTTCTTCAAAGAAGTATAATAAACCCAGTTTCTGTGAATGTCTTGAATCGAAAAACTGGCAAATGAAACTACGCATATTTAGCAGATATTTATCAGCATTTAAATAACATGAGCACCAGCATGCAGGGTGCGAAGGAGAAAACATTCTGACTTCCACAGACAAACTTCTTGCATTTTTTAAGACTAAAACTCGCCTGTTTGGAAAAAACACCTTCATGAGGAAAACGTCGAAATGTTTCCACTCCTACTTCAGTTCAAATCAGGACTGAATATGAAAATGTCATTCCATTAATTACATGATCATTTGGGATCACTGTCAGAAAAACTTTTCCTAAGACTTCCCCATTGTCATCAGATTAAGTATGACTGGCGTGAGAAACCCCTTCACTGGAGCTATCACCAAGTACCAAGAAAACCTACTTAGTCGGCAAGAAGAGGAAGAAACTGAGTGAAATACAGTGCGATCGAACTTGAAACGAAGTAATGAAGTCTCACTTGACAAGTTTGGATTTCAGCAAAGCAGAGTACAACTACCCTGCATCTCAGTAAAAGCATTGGATGTCTTTACTCCAGTTTCAACTTCTTACCTTCGTGAACAAGCTTTCTCATGCCCTGACGAGTGAACCGTCATTAAAAGTAATCAAGAAATAGTCTTCTGTCTGTCGAGGAAGAACTGCGGGTGTGCTGTCAAAAATTCAGCCAAGGAAACTTCCCAGGACACAAACAAGAAACAAGGCCCCAAGTGTCACACTGAAGGTAAAAAGTCATAGAGTATTGACTTATTAGTGTGAACTCTCATGGCAAGTGATGTAATGGTAGATTTCATATGAATTATATTGCTCAAGAACTTAGTCTTAAAAATAATATATATATATATATATATTATATAATATTATATATATATATATTATAATATATTAATATATATATATATATATAGATATATATATCTATATTATCTATATATATATAATTATATATATATATATATAATATAAGTATATATATATATATATATATATATATATATCATATAATATATATATCTATATATAATATATATATATATATATATAAAAAATAGAAAATTTTTGGAGCAATATAATTCATATGAAAATATATACTGTTACATCAAATGTCATGATTAATATATATATATATATATATAAATATATAATATATATATATATATAATACATATATGCATATATCATATATATACATATATATACATATATAACATATATATATTACATATGATATATATACTATATATATATATATATATATATATATATATATATATATATAGATATATATATTATATATATAATTAATATTAATATAATAGATAATAAATATATAGTATATATATACTATATAATATATATATATATATATATATATATATATATATATTATATATCTATAATAGATATATATATTATACTAATATATATATATATATATATAATAATATATATATATTATCATTATATATCTATATTGTATATTGTACGTCCCCAGCCACACACCAACACTGCAGCCTCGTTGCCTGCAAAAACATGCACAGTAATATATGTGCAAACCTATCAATGTGCCTTACTTCTCCCTTAAGAGAAGTTCTCACGGGCGGCTGGTGATTAACTAGATTTTCACTCCCCACACCTCACTCTTCACAACCACACTCACTTCACAACCCAGGACTCACTCTCAAAACCAGACCTCATCTCACAAACAGACCCTCACTCTACAAACACCAGGCAAAATATTGATGACTTCACTTCTATTCAACATAATATATATTTACACCAATCATATACATACCATAAACAAAGAAATAAAATATATCTAGCCCTTTGATGTCTTCAAAATCAATCCACCAATCACCACTCACCAGGCTATCGCCACAGTTAAGCCACAACATCCCACACCATCAGCGTACACGCCAGTCAACACGTACACAAACCACACACCAGGTCACACGCCTCCACCACAACCAGATGTGCTCACACCACACAGGCTACACGCCTTCCACACAACCAGCTCGCTGCCTCACACCACAAGGCACACGCCTCCACACAACCAGCTGCCTGCTCACACCACACAGGCTACCAGCCTCCACACAACCAGCTGCTGCTCACACACACAGGCACACGCCTACACACAAACAGCTGTTGTCACCGCCTATACCTCCGAACACACACACACATCAGCTGAGCGGTCTGCTCACGCCATACACCTCCGACACACACACAACTTTACACCATCAGGTCAATCATACAACCAAGTCAATCACCAAACTCCGAAGCACACACCCAACACACAATCTACTTTCCCTTGTAACCCACACTCAGTACACACGTGGCCTATCCACGGAGCTTCCACCGCAGCTCCCACACCCACCAGCTGTCACCGAAAAGGAGACCCTCGCTCCACTTTTATCCAAGAATCATCAAACATGCTCGCTTAATTTAACGGGACGACAATCATATCACTCCACAGAAATGTTTTAGGGGTGATTAAGGGGAACACCCCCCCTTCAAGTAAAGATGGTGTGAGTTCTCTCTTAAGAGGGCTCACAGCTTACAGGAACTCGTGAAAGAAGGCGTCTCTTGCTACACATTATCCTCCCTTTACCATGGGTAACACACCAAATCATACTCTGCAACACATTAGACACCACCTCATCAACCTTTGATTGAATTTTTCATACTATTTACCAAACTAAAGGGGTTGGATCTGTAAACACTTGCACTGGCATCGCAGCCCCTTTTACATATATATCAAAATGATTTAAATTCAAAATCAACGACCAAAGCTCTTTCTCAAATTGTTGCTATAATTCTTGGTAGAACAATAACTTTTAGAGGAAAATAGCCAATGGAGATGATCAACTCCTTCCATCTCGTGCATCACACTCCTCCATTCCCTCACAACTGGCATCCGACATACAGCTAAAAGTTTTGTCATAATTCAGGAGAACTCAAATATGGGAGCATAACTAAACATATTCTTACTTTGCTGGAAAGGCCTTTCCACAGGCTCGCTCCACACAAATTTCATCTTTTTACACAAAAAACCTGGTTAAATGCAGTGCAAATTGCTGATAAATTTCTACAAAATCTCCTATCATAACCACTCATCCCCAAAAATCTCAAACAGACTCCTCCTTGTTGTGGGAGAAGACGGCAAAATCCATAATGCCTTTCACTTGCATTAAGTGGTCTCACTCTCCTTGTCCAACCTTAAATCCTAAATAAATCCACTGAAGCCTTCACTAAAATCACTTTCATCAGGTTCACTGTGAGATTTGCATCATAAAATTCATACAATACTTCAAACCAAACAACTTTAGATGCTCCCTCCACACTTCTCAGAACACAGTTACAATATTCAATTATATATACAGTACAACATTTTATCCCTTCAATACGTCATTCACCAATCTTTGAAAACAAACTAACTATCTTCATACACAATCCTATCCAAATTCCATAATTTTTTGTTCTCAGAGTCTTTTGGAGTGTCTGGTGAAACCTTTCAAGCAGCCCTGTGACTGCTGTGTGGTAGGCACGTGATAATTGTTGATTATTTAACCCCTGTAACACTGAACCAAACAATTTTGAAGGTGAAGGTTACTACCTGATCCGATTGTATTACATTAGAAGTCCAACCACGAAAAAAAATTCACCAACTCTCTCAATACTTAGCATGACTACTTCTCAATTGCTATTTGCTTTGGGATATATAGCCATACACATTATGGTCAATAAATACGGTTGCCTCTCTAGACGCAGGGAAGAGGACCCACAATATCAATGATATTCTACAAAAATGGCTCACCCACAACAGGAATAGGACACAAGTGGTGCTTTCACTAGAGTTTGAGTTTGGTTTTCCTACACTTGGCATACATGGCAAGTTTTACAATATCAGTTACACTTTCTTACTCCTGGCAAATAAAAAATGAGCTGTTATTTTGTTAATGTCTTTTTACACCTAAGACAGACAATTATTTTGTGCCAATTCTAAAACTTTCTCTCTTACTTCCTAGGGGAAACAACAATTTGAGTTTTCACCATCCAATGATAATTTACTGGGGCTATCAGTAGGCCTCCAACTTACTCATTAAAACTTCATTTTCTCCACATAATATCCACATCCTCATCTGAAGCTCTCTTCTCACTGCCCACTCCACAAAGATTTAGACTCTTAATCTTCCCATTGTTGCACTTGTTAAATCCTCCTTCCTCACAATATAATTGAATAATCCCTGCCTCACATTAGTCGCATCTCCTTTCACCCGTTCAACCTCCCATGGGGGAATCCACTCTATCAAACAATGAGATAAAGTCCATTCACTCTCCTCTATTTGCTTGGCATTAGCTCTTGATCACTACACATGTGGATACAGTATACTCTCCTCTACCTTTCCTTCAACCTTACACATTTCAGGCTCTAAAATGTCATCATCCTGACAAATTATAGGATTATCCATAGCGCAGGGTAGGGACCGTACCTGTTCCCGCCAAATCATTCCCCAGGAGCATGTCTCCACCTGTTACTGGAAGTTCATTACTACTCCTCCACCTTACTTTTCTGTGCAAACCAATCTAAGACATCACCATGAGAATAGGAAATGACTATTCCAGCAGATCCTATAACCTTTAACCTCAACTTCTACACCTGTAAAAGTTTTCTCACTCCATTCCACAGTACTCTTAAGTACAGACTTATTGGCATCTGTATCCTCAAAATTACAATTTCCCTCTGCACCATCATCTACATATAATCTTTTCCTTTTGTAATAAAGGTTCAAATCAATACAGTCACAACTTTTCTTCTCAGTGATACACATTTGTGGCAAGTGCTACACTCCTCTCTGGACACTGTCAGTCGCCTCCTTGAATTCATATACCTATAACATTGATATTTCCTATGTCCCTGTTTACCACAAAGTGACATTTGGGACGCGAACAGGCTTTGTGGTTGCACACAATATATACTTAGGTGTCCAACTTCACCACATTGATAAACATCTAATCAAGGACGACTCGGCCTTGGAGCATTACCCGGCATTATTATATTGGGGAGGGGTGAAATACTGCCCTGATTCTGAAAATTACTCCAAAACTAGATTTCACATAGTATTGAGTAACATAGCATTTTTTTCATTTGCGATTACCTTGTAAATGAACATTTTTTGTTCCCCTTAATGCTCACATAACAGCCGAGTTACCAGACCAGCTCTGGTGGCTAAAGTCTACCCTTGACACTGAATTACAAGCCCGTAGGCCACTCAAGTTGGTTCAGCCTTACGGTTCCAGCCTCCATCACCAGTACTTGTTATATCAAGCTTCATAATTTTCATACCTCAACTCGGTTTCAGATATTTAAAATGTTCTACACATTCAGTAACTGCCTTAAGTCCTCCTTTTATTTACATTTTCGCTTAACCAATTATCACACTTGAAAGCACACTCTCTTGGCCATTCTAAATATGTACAGTTTGGTGTTTCTTTACATATCTGAATCTCTTGGGTTTCTATAGGATATCAGGGTCCATCTCACAGTTTGTTAAACGGCTTCCTTCAAAACCGATATCACTACATTCCTCTACACTTCAAACCTGCATAAGCCTCTCTTGCCTTTACCTTTTAAAATTTGTCTGTATATAAAAGCCCATTCAATTCCTCATGGCCAGACAACCTCTCAATATTGCAATTTTTCAAATTGAGAAACGTAAATTTTATAGTATTCCTCTCCACAAATTGCACAAAAGAACTTTTACCTCATGTGATCTTCCCCGGCTCTCTGTGACCACCATTGTCTACTTCCATTGTCCTTTATTGCCACTCTGCTCTGCTTCTAATTGTCTCTTTTCAACTGCATGCCTTCACTGCCACATTTTCTCTCTTGCAACCTGATCTCCATTTCCATCAACCTCAGCTCTGTGATAATGCTTGCTCAACTATAGTTACTTCATTCCCCTGTTACTCAGGCTCTTTTCCTCCACACCCATCCTTTTCTTTCATCTTCTTCTGCTCTTCTCTTAATACACCCAAGTCTATAATTCTTTCACTAATTCTCTCTGAAATATCCTCCTTGAGCCTACGATATAACTCTATCTCAAATTTTCTCCTGCTTAATTTCCATTTAAATCCTCCCTGGTACATGATATAGGTAGTGTACCTCACGAATGAAACAATAAGTCGCTCAATCTCTCCTCCATCATAAATATAGGAGGTCCACAGAGCTACCACAGTACTGAAGTGCATGAAGATAGTAAGCCGGCAGAGTTCACACTGTGGCAGGGTTGCAGGTTGGCAGGGTGGCAGGGTATAGCAGGTAGGGCATGTCTCCACTTGGTCCACGGTCACCACACAAAAGATCAAAGTCCCTCCCGGGGACAGGCCCCCAAATATCTGTACGTCCCCAGACAACACCAACCACCAACACTGCAGCTCCTTGCTGCAAAAAACATGCACAGTAAATATGGGCAAATACCTATCAATGTGACTTACCTTATCCTAAGAGAAGTTTCTCCCGGGCCGGCTGGTTGCTAACTAGATTTCTATCTCCCACCCCTCACTTCACAACACACCTCACTCTCACAACCAGACCTACTCTCACAAACCAGACCTCACTCTCACAACCAGACCTCACTCTCACAACCAGCCAGGCAAATATTGACTCACTTCTCTATTTAAACATAATATATATTTACACAATCATATATATCACATTAAACAAAGAAATAAATATATAATAGACCTTTTGATGTCTCAAACATCAATCCACCAATCACCACTCACCAGGCTACTCGCCACAGTTAAGCCCACAGATCACACACCAATCAGGCTTACAACGCCAGTCAACACGTACACAAACCAAACACAAGGGATATACACGCCCAACACACCAGCTGCTGCTCACACCACACAGGGCTATACGAATCCACAAAACCCAGCTGCCGCGCCACACCCACACAGGCTACACGCCTCCACACAACCAGCTGTGCTCACACCACCACAGGCTACCACGCATCCCACAACCGCTTGACTGTCACACCACACAGGCTACACGCCTCCACACAACCAGCTGCTGCTCACACACACAGGCTACACGCCTCCACAAAACAGCTGCTGCTCACACCACACAGGCTAACGCTCCACACAACAGCTGTTGCCTAACGCCATATACCTCAGACACACACACACCATCAGCGAGCTGCTGCTCACGCCATACACCTCCGACACACACACACCTTACACCATCAGTCAATTCATACACCAAGTCAATCACCAAACTCAAGCCCACCACCCAACACACAATTTACCTCCCTTTGTACCACACTCAGTACAACAACGTGGCCTATCCACGGAGCTTCCAACCGCAGCTACTACCCACCAGCTGTCCACCGAAAAGAGACCTCGCTCCCACTTCTATCAAGCACTCATCAACATGCTCGCGCTTTAATTTACGCGACCACACTCATATCCACTCCACAGAAAATGTTTTTTTCAGTGGTGACTAAGGTGGACACAAAATCAGTTAAAAGCAGGACCTCCAATGCAATGATCTATGAGTCTATTATAGTAGTTAATAAGGTCTATATAACATATATATATATATATATGTATTTTTTTATATATATATATATATAATATATATATATATATATTATATATATATATATATATATTATATATATATATCTTATATATATATAATTTATATATATATATATATATATATAATAAATATATATATATAATATATATATTATAAATATATATAGTATATATATATATATAATATATATATATATATATATATTATAGATATATATACAATATATATAATATATATATATATATATATATATATATATATATATATAATATTATAGATATATAATAATATATATAATATAAATATATATATATAATCATATATAATAGGGATATATATACTATATATATATATAATATAGATTATATATTAGTATACTATATATAGGGGTTCCTAGCATATGAACAATTATTACAGGGGTTCCTCCAACGCGTGTAAAGGGTGGGAATCACTGATCTCAAAGAGTCAAACAAAGGCTTTTATATATATATATATATATATATGAATATTCCTGCAAGACAATATTTAGTTGCGTATACTGCATATGCGTCACTGACAAACTGTAAATGAAAGTTTTGTTATAGCGATTGATCTAAGCCATGTGAGAGTCAGATAATAAGCGTTTCCTCCAAGTAGTTAATAAGGGAGTAAAAAAACGGCCTTTCAAAATATTTTGCTAAGAGCTGTGTGTGTGTGTGTGTTTGGTGTGGTGGTGTGTGTGTGTGTGTGTGTGTGTGTGTGTGTGTGTGTGTGTGTGTCTGTTTGTGTGTGGGTTTGCTGTGTGTGTCGTGTGTGTGTAATAGTAATAGTAGTAATAGTAAATCGTATAATAGAAAATTTATTGCCATAATTGTTAACTATAAATTATATAACAAACTTATATATACCAATGTCCTATTAACGCATGGTCTGTCGAGCCAAGACTCTTTGACAGACGGAAATTTCTAATCTAAATTTGCAGTACACAGGCAACATTATTTTCTAAGAAATATTTTGAATAGATTATGCAATCAAACTTTACAACTACAGTAAATAATGATTCCAATTATGTAAAAACAAGCACCAAATCTCCAACACATGCATTCTTACAAGCGTTAACAATATAGAACATCCATACTGACTTGCGTATTGACACACACTTATATCGTTCGCCTAACACACTGTATTCTGACAAGTAAACAAATAACTCTTTATTTTCTTTTTAAATTGAAATAAATTACATGTAAATATTAATGTTTTTACATCAGTAGGAAGGGAATTCCACAGCTGAGGACCGTCACATACCACACTCTTGTTGTAGAGGGTTGTTCGAAATTGTGGACTCACTAGATTTATATTATTACCCCTCGTGTGTGTGTGTGTGTGTGTGTGTGTGTGTGTGTGTGTGTGTGTGTGTTCTGTGTGTGTGTGTGTGTGTGTGTGTGTGTGTGTGTGTGTGTGTGTGTGTGTGTGTGTGTGTGTGTGTGTGTGTGTGTGTGTGTGTGTGTGTGTCATTCACCCTTGGTCTTGTACATGCGAGTCGGACCCGCGATCGCCAGTTTCACTCTCCCGGAGCGAGCATGGAACTCATTATTACCGATCTTTGGGTAATGCTGGGACTTCACACATCACACAACCCTACCCCCATTACCCACCCACCACCATTGTTATTGACATAACAATAAAACGAGACAGTAGACTAGTAGTATAATCAGTATATAGCAAAATATTGGAAAAAAACTAAAACACCCATCAAAAGGACAATATAAGTAATGTAAGGCAAAAAATTTACCAGTAAAAAGTAAGAACATTATAAAAAAAAAATCGCAATTATAGCAGCACAAAACTACAGTACGAAATAAAAACAGCTAATAGTAGATAATAGTAAATAAAGATAGTAATATATATAATAGTAAATAAAATATAAGCATTATAATTTTTTTCCTTTTAAAACTTTACAGAAAGCCCCAAACCATAAACAATTATTCAAAACCTAACATTTTAAATTTTTCACAATATTTACTCATACGTTTCCAATATTTTTAAATCGTTTTACTTTTTTACATCTAAAACCCAAATCTTCAAAAAAATTTTTCTTGCATGGGTTGTTAACCCGGGTTAATTTCGTAGAGGATGTTTTTTCAGGAAAATCCCCTCGATAACGGGGTACCTCCTTTCTGCACGCCCCCGTACGTATACAATCCCCGCTTTTTCATTTGGCAGGCGCCCGACTTTCCTATTCCAAGACTCTTTCTCGCACGCCAAATTGTGACTGCTCACGCGAAATCTTGTGAAGCCAAATTTTCTGCAAACCCCGTTTTACACTATACCGTTTTTATAAAAATTTCGGACATTGAAGCTGGGGTTTTTGCTCTACAAAAAGTTTTTACGTCGAACGTAGAACCGAGTCACTCAAAAACGTAAAAGTTGTGAGGGCCAAGTTTGATACAAGGTTTTGACCCATCATCCCGCACAAAAAAACCCTCACATTGGGGCGTCCCCCCACCGGGGGTTTTAAGCTGGGGGGCCGCTGATTTCGGTTTTGTGCCCGGTTCACCCTTCCCTATAGAGAAAGGGAAAATGTAAAGCCTTCTAAAAATCAAATGCTTTTAAGAAATAATACGTTTTTTTCATTTAGTCAGTCAGTCAGTCAGATGTATTTTACAAAAAACTGGCCAGGGTCGTGTTTTCTTTTCCCCGCAGGAGGGGAGAGAAGAGAGAGTGAGAGAGGAGAGAGAGAGAGAGAAAAGAAGGGAGGGAGAAGAGAGAGAGGGGAGAGAGAAGAGAGAGAGGGGAGAGAGAGAGAAAAGAGGAGAGAAGGGGAGAGAGAGAGAAGAGGGTTGAGAGAGAGAGAGGGGAGGAGAGAGAGAGAAGAGAGAAGGGAGAGAGAAGGGGAGAGGAAGGAGAGAGAGGAGAGGAGAAAAAGAGAGAGAGAGACCCGGGAAAAAGAGAGGGAGAGAGGAGAGAGGAGAGAGGGGAGGAAAAAAAAGGAGAGAGAAGGAAAAGAGAGAGAGAGAAGAGAGAGAGAGGGGAGAGAGAGGGGAGAAGAGAGAGAGGAGAGAGGAGAAGGAGAGAGAGGAGAGAGAGAGGGGAAGAGAGCGAGGAGGAGAGGGAGGGAGAGAGGAGAGAGAGAGAGAGAGAGGAAAGAGTTAGAAAAGATGAAAATGGGGAGGAGTAAGGAGCTTTTTTTGGTTGGGGGGTTATTTTAAAAATGGTTTTTTTTATTTCCCCCCGGGGGGGAAAAAAAAAAAAGAAAAGGGAAAAAAACCCAGAAAGGAAGGAGGAGGAAGAGAGAAAAAGGCCAATTGGATTTTTTTAAAATTTTTTAAGGATTGAGAAAAAAAAGGGAAACCCGAAAAAATAAAAAAAAGCGAGAGAAAAAAGAAAATAAAGGGGGAGGGGAAAAAAAAAAAAAAAAAAAAGGGGGGGGGGGAGAGAGGGAGAGAGAGAGGAGAAGGAAGAGAGAGGAGAGAGAGAGAGGGAGAGAGAGGAGGGGGAGGGGAGAGAAAGAGAGGAGGGAGAAAGAGAAAGAGAGAGAGAGAGAGAGAGAGAGGAGAGGAGGAGAGAAAAGAGAGAGAGAGAGAGAGGGACGAGGGAGGGGAGGAAGAAGAGAGAGAGAGGAGAGAAGAGAAAAGAGAAGAGAGAGAGAGAGAGAGAAAAGAGAGAGAGAGAGAGAGAGGAAGAAGAGAGAGAGAAAGAGAGAAGAGAGAGAGAGAGAAGAAAAAAGAGAGAAGAGAGAGAAAAAAAAAAAAAAAAAAAAGAGAGAGAGAGAAAGACAGAGAGAGAGAGAGAGAGAGAGAGAGCGAGATAAAAAAAATCATACCAGCCAGCAGATAACGAAGGAGGAAAAGGGGAGAAAAAGGCATGCGATATAATGTAGATTGAGAGAGAGAAAGAGAGAGAGAAAAAAAGAAAAAAAAACACCAACACACATTTTCTCCCGCGCCTCTAGATGGGCCACCTTGTCAGGCAGGACTTGGCCTCGAGTCTCCGGCAGCAGAAAGGTTCCCGCCCCTGCCAGCAAGGCGCCCGACCCGAAGATGGCAAAGGGCGCCCAAGGATACATGGAACCCTACGTAGAAGGAGGAGGAGGAGGAGAATAGAAAAAAATAACCAAACTAAACTTCTATTTCTACTACCAAATAACATTACTGATATCTCAAGTAGTAGGAAGACAAAATGAACCCAATACTCCAGTTATCCTTCTTCAGAAGCAATAAGAACTCACCACCAGATCCGTGATGATGGGCGCCCCCATACTGCCGAGACGGGACATCATGAACGCGGTGCTGACCCCTCGACTTCGCACCTCCGTCGGGAAGAGTTCGCCTGAGAAGAATACAATCATCTGGAAACTTATTGAGATGGCCATCTTCCCCACCATGGCCAAGGTTAACATGGTGGTACTGTATTCTGCAGAGGGGGAGGGAGGGAGGTGATGAGCGTGGGAAGCAGAGAATGCAACAACAACAATAACAGCTACCAATATACTACTATTAAGGTGATATTATACACGGGGACGATTTTGCTCATTGAGCAGACTTTCGTGAGCATTTTACTCACGGGAATCCTGTTTCCATGAGTAAACGGGTAACTACTCAGAAGCTATTTCTGCTCAGCTTTTCTACTCATTGAACAAAGTTTTGCATGTTATAAATCTAAACCGATATTATTATTTATTGTAAACGTATTTTGTTCCAAAACTCTATAAATACTTAGACATATTTATAAATAAGTAAATCAAAACATAATATTCCTGACATAAAATAATTATTCTCTATTTATACTTCAAATTATACGTTCCTTGAAAAGGATTGTATACAAATATACTATGATATACAAATATACATAATTAATAAAACAACTGGTAACAAAAACAGTGGCAGCCGAAGGCAAGGCTTACTCCACACCTGCTTCTGGACTGCATTATGGAGTATAATAGCATCACCACAAGTCGCTTTGTTATTGTTTGGACAAGATTACTCATCTAAACCTGCATCAACGGGTGATCATTTCCCTGGGAAGCTGAGAGAGAGAGTTGCTCAGCGAAAGTCTGCTCACTGAGCAAAATCGTCCCTGTGCAATACCGCCTTTACACTAACCAGCAGGGGTGAAGCCTCCAGCGAGAAGAACTGCAGTGGTAATAAGGAAAGAAAAAAAAAGACTCGGTTTCCTCCCGAAGTGTTGGACGATAAAACCAGAGAAGGTATAGGCCGGGAGTTCCATAAGACCACTCAGTACCAAGTAGACGTAGGGGTCATCGCTTATGCTGGCACCACTGAGAGACAAGCCGTAGTACACCATACCCGCCACTATGTAGATAAAGTAGATGGTTAGCGTGATGGTTCGTAGCCGCGGCGTTCTGCAGAGTGGTAAGCAAGTAAAAAAAAGTTATTGATATTGTAAAAAGAAAAAACAAGGAAAGTTATGATATGCCCGCCATAAACGATTCTATTGATACTAATGACTAAACTATTTATATTTGTGGTTTATTTTCTTTATGCCCAATGAAACAGGAGAAACAAAAGGAGATTCCATCCTCATAACTCACTTCAGAAGAATCACAACATCGTCAACAACAGACTTAAGAAGGGACCCCATAGAGGAGTGTTTGGGGGTAGTATTATGGGCTCTGCAGCCTGTTCCTCAACCAGCCTCTTCATCTCTGCCTCAGGAGGGAGATCAACGCCGTGCCAGCGAGCCACTTTGCCGAACACCTGGAGGGCTTCCTGGGGCCGTCCGTTCACGATGAGCCACAGCGGGGACTCGTCGATCACCCTGCCGTGGGAGAAACATTGCGGACTCGGGACTCGACCTTCTGGCGTTCCAAATTTACGTGACTATATACATTATATATACTATTACATATTCACTTTTGCAATCGTTTTTACCACAACAACATCAACTAGTACTATTCGCAACACAAAATTATAAATATCCCTTACAAAAAAAGGCATTATCATCATACCCGCATCTGAACTAAGCATTTTACCCCCATTAACTTTTTCTCCAGATGACTTACCACAGAGCGGGAAGGATGAGCAGTCCAGGAAGGGTCGCCGCCGTCTGCAGGATCCGCCAGTTCCTTATCAAGTAACCTAAGCCACCGTACAGCATAACAGTAACCGCCCAGACGGTGGTGATGCCGAAAGCAGCGAATGTTCTCCTTTTAGGCTCCAACACCTCCATCACTGCGACACATTACAGAGTGAAGGTTAACAGTGTAAGGAAAAATTAGACACGAAAGAAAAGTGATACAGTTGGAAGGAGAAGGAAAAAAAACCAAACTAGCAGAGTTGGAGGCACTTTCAACTTAATGTGAAAGAATTAATAAAGAAATAAACGGAAAAATTCCTGTTATCAAAATGTCTTATAATTTTCAATGAATAAGTTTTGGCATAGAGTATAAAGGAAACTCACAGAGGATGAAGGAAGAGAAGCTGCAAAAGGCGTGAAGAGTCCCCAAGCAGAAGCGAGCCACGAGGATGAGGGAGAGGAGGGGGAGCCAGGCAGACACCAGACCCAGCACGGTTAAGGCTACGTAACCAAACATCACAGTGCGCTTCCGGCTGTACCTGAGACGTAATCGTAAACCTAAGCGACATGTGAGAGGTATGGTTCGAATATACATATTCACGCTACGAAAATTCCACCCTGCTAACTCTTTACGTGCTTTACAATCGTAGGTAAGACCTCGAACACGGTTTCGGGACGTGTTCCTAGTCCTACCCCCTATATAAACCCGTTCAGCCTACCCTGGGGCAGACTTTCTTTTATAACCTCGTGGTTCACGTGAGTGTGTGACTTGTCATCTCTCCTTCTCCTCCAGCAGTATGTAGTATGTATGTATTAGGCTGTAGTATATAGTGTAGTATATATTATGTGTAGTATGTAGTAGGTTGTAAGTATATTTCTGAGAGCAACGTTTAATTCTAGTGTTAAGTTTGGGTTATATGTTTGGTGTTAATTTTGTTATGTTGTTTCTCCGTGTGATTCTTATTATCATATATGTGTTACGAATGCTGTGTCAGAATGACTAGTGAGGGGAAATGTCTTCTGAGGATTGCGTAAAAGAACCGGGAATTATTCTCAATATCCACTCCTGTGTTTGTTTGTTTTCAAAAGTTTAGATTTAACATTAGTTGTAAACATGCAAGTTTTTTGTCAACGACCTCATGCTGTTTTGTGTGTGAGTATTGTCACGTTCGTAACACGTGACTAAAACTTTGTATTACCAGGTGTCTAGAGAGAAAGGGGGAGAGAGAGAGAGAGAGAGAGAGAGAGAGAGAGAGAGAGAGAGAGAGAGAGAGAGAGAGAGAGAGAGAGAGAGAGAGAGAGAGAGAGAGAGAGAGAGAGAGAGAGAGAGAGAGAGAGAGAGAGAGAGAGAGAGAGAGAGAGAGAGAGAGAGAGAGAGAGAGAAAGAGAGAGAGAGTCACAACAACATACAATGATATATTGAAATGTATAAAATAGCCTACAACCGCTTCGCCAAACGGTATCCCTTTTGATAAACGGTATCGGTCTCGGCCGTGGGAATTCGTAGTCTCGGCAGGCTCCATTAAGAATATCATCATCACAACGACAATTGAAGAGAGAAAAACTGCCAGCATCACAAAATTGTCTATACCTACTTATCAGACAGGTAGCCATTGACAGGTGCTCCTACTAAGGCACCGAACATGTACACACTCTGGAAGGAGGTCTGGAGGTAGGCCTGACCGCACGCCAGATTGTACTGTAAAAGAGAAAGGTAGAGGAGAGGTAAGTACACACACACACACACACACACACACACACACACACACACACACACATGGTTGCGGTTACTCCGTAGTGTAGTGGCTAGTACGCTCGGTTCACAACCAAGAAATCCCGGGTTCGATCCCCGGGCGGAGTTGAGAAACATGGGCGGTCTCTTAAATTTTAGAATGCCAATGTCGGGTAAATTTCTCCGTGCGTCTAATCTCTCCCGTATTTACCGCGTGATAAGGAAGGGTACGCAGTACGCATATCTACTTCCACAAGTGCTCAGATAATCCTAGCCTCTTGCCGTAATGGGTGGTGCGCCTTTTCTCTCCTTTATAATTCTCTTTTTTATAAGTTTTTATATTTGTTCCTCGTATATTTGCAGATTGAAGTGAATTTTACCCGACATTAGAAATACCCGATATGGTTGTTGAAATGTTTTACACAATGCTAACAATACATGCAATATTTTTCCAGTGACATTTTCTTTACTGACAGTGAAATAGTTATTCTAGGGTAGCTATAAGACATCATAAAGAGTGCAAAATGCCAAAGACAATTAATTCTCAGTTATGACGAACTAGAGAATGTTATGAATATAAAAGGCCTAACCTTGTAATTTTCTTTCAGGAACTACATTTTTGTCCCAGGTTAACTACATATAATAAATTGTATTAGAGCACAATGAATGCGCCTCCGTGGTGTAGTTGCTAGGGCGCCTAGCTACGAATCCACGACCCCTGGTTCGAATCCCGGCCGCATATTCCCGTGATTTGGAAGAGTATGTGGTATAGTGGTGTCAACAGCCAATCACGCTCGTCACAACTCGTGACGTCACATAAAGGGGTGGAGCTCAAGCGATCGCAGGGTTATAATCTTTGAATCTATGTTTTGTTAATGTAGTATTTCCCAAAAGTATGGCATATAGCTCATAACTTATTAATATGTGGATAGGTGTAACACATATCCTCGCCCTAAACAACACCGAGAAGAATAAGAGATTTAAGAGTGAGAGGAGAATAAGAGTGTGAGGGGATGTATTGAGGGGGTGAAACAAAGTATGAGGTCATGAGGGGTGAAAGAAAGTTTAAGGGGGTGAAACAAAGTATGAGGTCATGAGGGGTGAGAAAGTTTAAGGGGGTGAGAGGGGAGGTATTGAGGGTGTGAAACAAAGTATGAGGGGTGAGAGGGGAGGTATTGCAGGGGTGAAACAAAGTGTGAGGTTATGAGGGGTGAAAGGGGAGGTATTGAAGGGGTGAAGGGAGGTATTTGAAGAGTGTAAGGGAAGTAGTCTAGTAGGAAAAGGGGGTTATCGTGCACCCCCCGGAAATATACTTCTAATTAGTGTTTCTGGGTGGGAAAATATGTGTAGAAAATGATTAGTCTTGTTAACAGGGCATCCGGATGTCCCACGTATGATTTTTATGCAAATTAGTGCCGCCATTAGCGAGAAACTATTTTTCACAATAACTCGCTAAATGTGCAGATAGGTGAATAAACAAGGTGTCTAGACCCATGTTTTTAGGGCCACAGATCATGATAAAACTAGTTTTAACGTAATCAAATGCATTTATAGCAATTTAGTATGCAAAATATTGCTGTCATTGCCAAAAAATCACATTTTGTCTAGTAGGAAAAAGGTGTTATCGTGCACCACCCGGAAATATACTTCTAATTGGTATTTCTGGGTGGGAAAATATGTGTAGAAAATTATTAGCCTTGTTGACAGAGCATCCGGATGTCCCACGTATGATTTTTATGCAAATTAGTGCGCCGCATCATAACCTCGCGGGGAGGCGAACGCGACGCAACCGCAACGTAACCAAACACTACAATCTGCTAATCTGCTAATTCTTTGTCGTGATTTGAATTGGCCACTATTATTGGCTAACGCAAAGTAATTGGCTAACGCAAGTAATAAGGTGCATGTAATAAGTGATTGATCTTTCCCTTTCCCATTCCAGATAAACAGGACATTAAGCTATCATGCCCAAACGAAAACGTGACCAGGGTCCACACCCTGTAGCCCCCAAAGACATGCAGGTTAAATGCATCCTTCATGTGCCAAATATTTCTGACCATGGTCAGTTTACACCATTCAACGAAAAAAAAAAAATGCAAGTTAAAACTACAACAACTCCATAACATTCGAGACCAACGTCTCAAACAGCCACATGAATCTTCATATACGTACGTAGAATGGAACACATGTGTGACCAGATCCCTACAGATCTCCCAGATGACCTTACAAGCATTGGGTATCACAGGAAGTGTTATTTGCGTTTTACTGGCAACCTCCATCGTCTGGGAGATGGTACATGTACAGAACCAGAAGCATCAACCTCACAAAGGCATCACTCTCCTCGTAAATTGTCTTCATCTGGACCTATCTTTCCACCAGGGTGTATTTTCTGTGGCCAAATAGAGATTAAAGATTGTGGCCGCAAGACTCAGAGACCTCAATACTGTTCATCTTATAAGAACAAAACAAATGCATGGGAAAAAATTGAAGCACAAGCTCAGAAAATGGGTCTATTTCGACTTCATCGACAGGTGAAAAATAAAGACCTTTTTGCTTTGGAGGCCAAACACCATCCATCATGTTTCCAATCTTTCCGTACTGCGTTTGCTAACTATGAGCGAGGAATTCGCAGAAGGGAAGGAGCATAGGATACTGAGCATGATCTCATGTCAGCTGCCCATGAGAGAGCATTCAGTGCAGTACTGGAACACATAAAAACTCATGCTATCCAGCAAAATGAGGTTCTACGACTAACTTCCTTGCGCTTGCTCTATATTGAAGAACTAAAACAAAATGGGTACGAGAACCTGAATTATCGTGCTAAGAAAATACTGAAATGCCTACAGAATGACCCAATCAAGGACCATGTCTGCTTCATAAAGATCCATAATGACAAATCGGATGCCATTTCATTTTGGCTTGTATACAACTCCAATATTACCATTTCTAATGCTCTTACGCGAGCATACTATCTGGGAAGAACAGACAAGTTCCATGATGTTGCTCTCCTTCTTTGGCATAATATTTTGCGATCCTTTTGATAAGTCAAAAAGCCTACCATGGCCATTAACTGCTGATGACATGCAGCTTAGTTCTGAAAGGCTCCTACCTCCAGACCTCATTCGGTTCTTACGTATGGTTATTGAAGGCAAAGAAGATGTGGAGACAGGACAGAAAACAAAGCGTTTGGTATTCTTAATTGGGCAGGACCTGTGTCGTGCAGTGTCAGAGGGAAAATGGAAGTTACCAAAACATGTACTGCTCTGTGTGACTATCAGACACTTATTCCGAAGCAAGCAGCTCACCAAAATATTACACAGGCTTGGTCACTTTGAAAGTTATGACTTTGGCTTAGAGTTGGAAACTGACCTGGCCAAGGCCATGGATGAAGTCTCAACCTATCTGACGCCCCAAATTGTAACAGGAGAGGGCAACGTTGTATTCCACTGTGATTGGAACAATCTGAACAAAATCACCACAAATGTGCATGGCAGTAACATTGTCAACAGTGCTGGGGGAATCATGATGCAGGAGGTCAATACTGGGTATGAGAAGCCTAAGGCCAGATTGCTGCCTTAGTGAACAAGTCACAACAACGTAGCCTGAAATGCGACACACCAGCAACTCTTCCACCTTTGCACTTCAATCGTGTTGGCCCAAAGTTTCCCAGTGGTTCATCATTCTCACCAACTCCAGAGAATGATACAGTCTATGCTACTGAGATGCAGGTATACTACATCTGGCTCTTTAGTAGATATATTGGAAGCAGTGGCAAGCAGCTAGTTCCTGGACTAGGGGGATTCACTTCTGCAACTAAGACTCTCCCACCTGCAAAAACAACAGTGGACTACTTCATGCCCATACATCAAGTAATCACTGACAATGCAGTAGTTAGAGAGCTTCTGAAACGCTCAAAAACAGCCACAGCTGAGGTGGGTCCAAGTGGGTTTTTAATACATTTGATCTTGGTGTCTGTATGAAAGCCCTTCCCATCATCTGGCGATGGCCAGAAGAATTTGCCAATCATGTGATTATGATTGGACCCTTTCATACAACAATGAACTACATTGGGATGCTCACTGGCCATAAGATGCTTGGGTCTGGATATGCAGAGATTCTGTATGAGACACAGCTGGTAACAAATGGGTCACTTAAGGGTGTTATCAGTGGAAAATCATATGCCAAGGCTCTCTTTTGCCTCAAAACCATGTGTGAGGCAATGAAGAGGTTACTGATGGATCAATTTGCTGAGGAGGAGAACATGCCCATCGCTGACCCTGCTGCACTTCGCAACATAATTCAGTCCTGCAATCATGACCACCTTGATGAAGCCCTGAAAGATAGCTCTACTCTGAATCTCATCAACAAGTATCATGCCTATGGGGAGAAGGTGTGCAAGGGCCATCTGGGGAAGACAGCTGCTTTTTGGATGACTTTTGTTAATCATTGTCACCTCATCTTTATGCTCCTTCACTCCATCAAGACCAATAACATCCAGCTGTTCCACAAGTGTAATGGAGACATGGCAGCACTCTTCTTCGCATTTAATGGGCACAAATACTCCAGGTTTGTGCAATTTAGATGTCAAAATTCAAGGGTTTTATAAAGCTCAAAATATTCAATAACTATTTATGCATTATGAAACAATTTTATGCAATAAATATTTTTATACATGATATGTACCTTGCTGAATTCACAGATATCTGGTGTGGCTTGAGGTGCACCTGACAAACATAGAGAAGACACATCCAGGAGCCAAGGACCTGCTCACCAAGGGGGCAATTGCAGTAGCCCGCTCAATGATACCAGGGGCACCAAGTGCAGTTGACAAGATAATGGAAGAAACATTCATGTGCTTTGTTAAATCATCAGGTATATCTTGAATTTCATTCAGTAAGAGTCGATGTATTTGAGAAGTTAAAAGAAGCTACCCAATGTGAAATATATCTCATATTTTTCAGGTGGCTTTGCTGGATTGTACAGCCAGGTTGGGGCATACCAGAGATGGTGTCGCACAACATCTGCAAGGGCCCAGTTTTATGAAAAGACCCTTGAGATGGTTGACCTGATTGATGATCCAGACTGCCCAAGGGCAGGGAGACATCGTGAGCTGGAAAAGGCAGAGATCGAAAAGAGTTCAGCGAGTCCTCACTGCTGTCAGGAACTTCACAAATTCCTTCACTATCACAGATAAGGACAGACTTTATTCCTTGGCTTCTGGTCCTCCTGTCCCGATGCATGTTGAGATGGATGTGTTCCATGCAGAAGCTGTGGGTGAAGCTGCCAAAGCTGAATTTGTTGGACGCCTACAGAGTGGAGAGCCAGGAAGTTTCTTCAACCCTATCAAAAAGAATAAGCTAAAGACCATGGAGGCATGCAACAAGAAGGTCACCCATACATCCTCACAGGGGAAGGTAAACAAATGTTCAGTATCTTATTGTTATTGTACTGTTTAAATCTTGTTTTAAACACTCGGCTATATTTTTGCATTTTAAATTGTAAACCTGCATTTTGAAACGTCGCACATTGGATTAACATTTTACCATTTATCACTTAGGTCATCAAGTATCAGGAGCAAAGCAACCTTGCATTAATGTTCCTTGTCAAGTCCCAGAGGCAAGATGAACCATTAGACTTGGAGGAACTCATGAAGTACTGCCTGATGCCTGTGCCCCCCAGCCTTGGAACACCAGACGACTTTTTCTAAGACTAACAATGCCATCTTTATGCACTACCATCTGGAAGACACCACACCAGTAGATCTGCCATACCCAAAGGATGCCCTTTTCATACAAGATGGCATGGCACTACTGCAAACCCTAGCAAACCTGCCCCCAACATGTGGTGAGATATGTCTTCAAGTGCTTGATCAGATGGTTGCCAAGAAGCACTTCTTTTTCTCAACTGACAGTTATCATCCTGAATCCATCAAAGCCCAGGAGAGGTTGAGACATGGCAGATCTGAGAATATCATCCTGGCTGGACCAGCAACCAGGAAGCCGTATGATTTTAAGACCTTCATGGCAAATGATGACAACAAGAAGCAACTCTGTGAGCTTATGCTGAAAGTATGGAGTAGTCCACAAACAGTTTCAAGGTTGGACAAAACTGAGATGGCTGTGTTGTTTGTGGAGGGCAGAGCCCATCAACTGGTCTCATCCAACAGTGAAGTAAGTTGACAAGTATTATTATAAAAAATATATATTGTCATTAAATATCACATTAATATCAATCTTTCAATTTTCTTCTGTAATCCAGTGCCTCTTTGTTTATTAGGTTGAAGTACGTGAGCTACACACTTTGTACAGCAGCCAGGAAGAGACTGATACGAGAGTGGTACTGTACCTCCATCATGCTGCTTCCCTTGGATATAAGAATGCTGTGGTCAGAACACCTGACACAGATATTTTTGTGATTCTTCTCGACCATGCTCATGCTATCAAACTGACTGTATACGTGGACATAGGGTCAGGGAAACATCGACAACTACTTCAACATCTCTGAGCTTACAGAATCTCTGGGAGAGGCGTACTGTGCCACACTTCTTGGGTTCTATGTTTTCAGTGGAGAAGACTGCACCAGTGCCTTCAAAGGCAAGGGGAAGGTGGCGCCACTGAAAAAGCTGGAGAAGAACTCCAGGTTTCACAAGACATTCAGGCAACTTGGTGATGACTGGAACATCAATGCTCAGGTGCTGAAGCAATTGGAACAGTTTACCTGCCTGATATATGGACAGAGTCGCGAGTGTTCAGTAGACAATGTCCGAGCCAAGCTGTTGCGCAAGATGGTTGGGGAAGACAACACACTCACTTTCAAGTCCAAAGTTGATTTAGCTCGCCTTCCTCCCTGTCACTCTGCACTAAAGTCACACATTGACCGTGTGAACTAGCGTGTTGCTTTGTACAAACGAGCTCATGAATCCATTATAGAGAAGTCAAGACCCTATGATGTGGGGCAGGGATGGACGAGGACTGATCAGGGAGTATGGGAACCAATATGGTCTTCAGGTCCTATCCTACCAACCTCACTGGTTGATTTCCTGGACACAAGTGATTGTGAAGAGGAGCATGAAGAAGTAGATGAGGCTGAGTTTGACTTCGATAGTTTTATTGAAAGTGAAGATGATGAATCATGAATCTGACAGTATGTATGAATGTACAGTAAAAGAGAACCAGAGTTATGTTTAGATATTTGTATCAGAGTGTATAATTAAATAAATAAAAGATGTTTTTTCTTATATTTGACTCCCAAAACATGTCTTGACACCTACATTGTTTATTAATCTGCAATAATTAGCAGATATGTAGTGTAAAATGTGATTGTTTGGCAATGACAGCAATATTTTGCATACTAAATTGCTATAAATGCATTTGATTACGTTAAAACTAGTTTTATCATGATCTGTGGCCCTAAAAACATGGGTCTAGACACCTTGTTTGTTCACCTATCTGCACATTTAGCGAGTTATTGTGAAAAATAATGTTTCAGTAAGGGCGGCACTAATTTGCATAAAAATCATACGTGGGACATCTGGATGCTCTGTTAACAAGGCTAATCATTTCCTACACATATTTTCCCATCCAGAAAAAACAATTAGAAGTATATTTCCGGGGGGTGCACGATAACCCCCTTTTCCGATTAGACTAAAGTTATGAAGGTCCTTCTTTCAAACACCTGTTTCGCCTTACCAATTTCCTTTCGCGAAGCTGAAGTCATAATATAGCTTAGAACATAGCATAGAAGCATATTATAGAACATAATATAGCAATATAAAGGGCTTAACTGAATATAATAATGATGAATAAATGAATATGGGCGTAATGGTATAAATAATGGGCGTAAATAATATGTATACAAAACAAATTTTAACCCAGCGATCATGTACTGGGTAAAACAAGTATCGGTGCATAGGGGTCCGATGAATACTGTAAGCATTCGGTCAAATGCTCATGATATGGGAGGGTTTTCTTTTTCTTCGTTCCGTGTGTCAGAATGTTTCACGCATATAGTGCACCGATACTTGTTTTACCCATAGTACGTAAACTCCACCCCTTTATGTGACTTTATGATATGTGAGTTGTGACGAGCGTGATTGGCTGTTGACACCCCTATACCACATACTCTTCCAAATCACGTGAATATGCATCCCGGCCAGGGCAATCGGAGTGCAGCCCGCCACCTGTTCATCCTTCCTTTCGCTATTGTTCGATAAATGGGTACCTGGGGAAACTTGGGGAAGGAAAGGTAGCTGTGATAACCCGGATGTCACACTAGCCCTGTGTCCTAGGGTAGGAAATTGTTATCCACCACAGGCTCATTGGCTAATGCGACGGAGATGAGCATCGCATGAGAGAGGAATCAATAGGAATTCATACGAAATGCCTAAGGGATGATAAGATAGCAGTTTTTGGTCACTTACAGGGGGTTGGTATCTCATAAGTTAAAGTTATTAGGAAATGAAGGCTTTTTACGCTACTTATAATTTAACACTTTTTCGTCGCTCCTCATCTCAGGCCATGGTGGTTTGTAAGAGGAGTGGCACTCCTTGCATTAATCCAGGGACCAATAATACTCATGACCAAAGCGAATGTCCCTCGAGGAAATAATTACTGGATTATAAATTTCAAAGTTGAAATGATAAAATTATAATGGTAATTTTGTTTCCTTTTTTTTAAGATAACATGCAACTTTATTTTTGTATACTGTATTATTTTTTCCATGTAAAGGAGGCGTGAGTGTTGCGTTTTCATACCGTGTTTTTGGAATAATAAAAAATTATGTGTAAGTATTTTTGATTATTTTCCTAAAATCGGGTAAAATTTACCCATAGTTTGCAATAACGTTATTTTTTCAGATTTCCCTTCTAGGGTTAATAGCAGAGCCAAAGACTACTGTATACTGAACTTGTTACTGGCGCTCCGCGCCAACCCGCCCATGACTAGTGGAGGCTGATCGGCAAGGTGAAAAAGTGTTTCGAATATCACTCCCATTTCCCTTCCTATGGTTTATCAGTATAAATGATATACTGTTATCTTCGTAAATGTTTGTTGTCCAACGAGCGAAGCGAGCTTGGACACCTATTTCAGCCGAAATCATTCTTTGGTAGGCTTGAGAAATGTGGGCAAGGAGGATACAGGCGTAAAGGAAGAAATTTGGCACAAAAGCTTATATTTCGTCTCTTAACTCATTTATACAGGAACTATTCATTATCTGAGAAACAAATAAGAGTTAATGTATGTCTAATGTATTTATATTTACAGATTATACGCGTAAAACTCGTTATTTTAGGCTGTGCAGGCCATAAAAGTGTTGCCAGTCAAAAGTTATAGGTTTGACGAAATAGTTTTGGCTTCGAAAGGGAAAGAAAAAGGCATAAATGGGGAAAAAATAAACCATTGAGTTCATGTTAAATATATATATAAGCGTGTGCGTGTGTGTGACGGGAAATTTGAGTCAAAAAGGGGAGTTCTAATTTCCAAATAAAGATATTTTATGAGGGTGATCTGGCAACTGTGTGAGTGGCAGGCCATGGCTTCTCAGCGGCTCGATAGTGTTGTTTAGGATAGTGTTAGGATAGTAGGATAGTGTGATAGTGTTACTTATGCGTCCTACACAATTCTCCCGGCGTCCCAGAGTCCTACAGTGCCAGGATACGAGGTGGGAAGGATACTAGGATACCCGCGTAGGATTCTGGTGTAGGATGTTTTGACGTTTTGTTTTGAAATTATCGTGGGGGATTTTAAGGTATTTTAGGGTGTGTAAGGGTGTTTTAGGGTGTGTGGGGGTGTAAGGGTGTGGGAATCTTGTGTGGGGGTATGTAAGGGTGAATCAGGGTGTCAGGGTTGTGTAGGAATATGTTAGGGTGTGTGTATGTGTCAGGGTGTGTGTGGGGCTGTATTTTAGGGTGTGTGGGGGTCTTAGGGTGTGTTGTGAGGCATTTTAGGGTGTGTGGGGGTGTGTTTCAGGATGTGTTAGGCTGTGTAGGGGTGTGCTAGGATACAGGGTGTGTGTGGGGCTGTATTTTAGGGGGTGTGCATGTGTCAGGATGTGTGTAGGGTTGTGATAGGATGTGTGGATTTGTGGGTGGGTGTTAGGATGGGTAACAGGAAGGCTCGACGGAATACATTTTCGACGACACCGTCGAAACTTCCAAGTCATTTATTTACGGTGATACATAGGCGACAGGTGTGTTGCGAGGCCGTACAGGTGTGTAGTGACAGGTGTGGTGTATGTGGTAAAGCGAGAGAGGTTAAGAGTGAGGTGTTATCCCCCCAGTGTGTGTGTGTCTGACCTAAAGAGCGAACGCGCAGTTTTCGTCCACTATAACGGCGTCAGCCCCGTAACGCCGCGGCCACGGATACGGCGCGGGCCACAGTGGTCCATAGAAGCTAATCTCGGGGAAGCGGGACTTGAAACTAGGATCAGTGCATCAAGGTATAACCTCGGTATGTTTCTGTAGTATTCAGCGGGAGACACTTAGCGAAAACACGTCAAAATATTCCATCTACCGGCATTAAACTATGATGTCATATATTTCAGGGAGAATATTACGCTGAAAGGCTAATATGGCGGCAATGTATTATCGTCCACCCTATATTTATCAATAACAATACTACTATTGTCACAAATATGCCATAAATAAGGTATTTAAGGGTAAATCTCGCCTTATTTCCCATTAAATAAGTCTATATGGATGTGAGCTAACTCTAATTTTCTCTACGTGTTAAGCCACTCTCTATCTAAATTTTTCATTGGAAGTGAGCTAGCTTTAATTTTCTC
Source organism: Chionoecetes opilio (assembly GCA_016584305.1). Classification (NCBI taxonomy): domain Eukaryota; kingdom Metazoa; phylum Arthropoda; class Malacostraca; order Decapoda; family Majidae; genus Chionoecetes; species Chionoecetes opilio. Next base: position 84,177 of record JACEEZ010014616.1, on the reverse strand, counting down.
TACGTGTTAGAGTCTCTCTAAGGGAAAATCTCAGCTTATTTACTCGTAATATGTCTGTATATCTGGGATGATAAGTAAACATGGCCGCCCAGTGGTTCCTGAACACTGATTGGCTGACAACGTAGCTAGGTCTCTGATTGGCTCGTGGGAATCCTGAGGTGACGAGTTGCCGATTACTTATTTCAAACGAATAATTCGCTCTTGTTTTTGCGAAGCGAGCTTGGACACCTATTTCAGCCGAATTCATTCTTTGGTACTAAATAGATTGGTGAATATGTTTTATAGGCTTGTAAAATGTTTATTCCACGAATGCGGGCAAGGAGGCTACAGGCGCAAAGGAAGAAATTTGGCACAGAAGGTTATATTTCGTCTCTTAACTCATTTATGCAGGAACTATTATGGACAATAAGCAGTTTTACGCGTATAATCTGTAAATAAAAATGCATTAGACATACATTAACTTTTATTTGTTTCTCAGATAGTGAATAGTTCCTGCATAAATGAGTTAAGAGATGAAATATAACCTTCTGTGCCAAATTTCTTCCTTTGCGCCTGTAGCCTCCTTTCCCCTATTCATGGAGTAAACATTTTACAAGCCTATATGACAGATTCACCAATCAATTTAGTACCAAAGAATGAACTCGTCTGAAATAGGTGTCCAAGCTCGCTTCGCTCGTCAAGATCAACATATGGTATGTTTTCTTATGTAATATTATTTTACTGGTTACTTTACTTTTAGTAGACAGACAGTATTTTAAGTTGAGGGTATTTAAAAAGTTGACTTTAGCCTGTGCGAGCTTGGACACGTTCCACATCTTTAGTGTCGACGTCTATTTCCTATTTCTATTATATTAGCAAATAAAAAACAGTAAAACACAATAAAGAAATGCCATTATGCGACTGAAGAAATATGTATGAACTTAATATTCAATTAAACTCTTCGCCATTTAATATTTTGCAAGACAACATTTAACATGGAACATCAATAGAAGCGGATTTTCATTAGCTTTCCATTGGTATATTTCGTTTTATGATAAATGAATTAGCGTTAACTAAATAAATAACATCATCAATCGGGTAATTTTCCCGATTGATGATGTTATTTATTTAGTTAACTCTAATTTATGCATGGTGCTAATTCATTTATCAGAAAACGAAATAGTGAATCAGAGTGAATGAGTTCATGCATATTTCTTCAGAGTCTCATAATGGCATTTTTTTGTGTATTTTACTTTTTTTATTTGAGAATATTAAACAACAAACATTTAGAAAGATAACAGTATATCATTTATACTGATAAACCATAAGAAGGGAAATGGGAGTGATGTTCGAAAATGTCAGGAATCACGGCATTGACCTCCACTGGAAATAGCCCAAACTGAGTAGCAAGTCCAGTCAGTATTCAGTAGTCTTTGGCCGAGCGCCTATCCACTCAGTAGTGAATGGGTACCGGGTGCTGGCCGGGGGATGTGTCCCGCCTCCCTGGGTGGTGGCCTGGCAACTGCAGCGGCAGGGAGCTAAACAAGGGTGCAAACCCTCCACAAACCCGGCTTCGGCCTACAACCATTAACGAATGGAATAAAAAATATTTTGTCTGAGACAAAATAGAATGTAGAAATGGAGACGGGACCATAAGAGTGTAGCTCAGGACCTGTAAAATACAATTAGGTAAATTCAACAAGGTAAATGTGTGTAACACACATACTCTCTCACACACACACACACACACACACACACACACACACACACACACACACACACACACACACACACACACACACACACACACACACACACACACACACACACACACACACACACACACACACACACACACACACACACCTACACTTACACTCATACTCTCACTCACACTTCCACGCACGCTAACGCACGAGCACACGCGCACATACATTCCCACGCACACACAAGCACACGCACACACACATAGGGCCATATGCAAGACATTTTCTCGACCCGTTGCATCGCGCGGCGACAAGCAAGAATCATTTGAAAACACTCCACTGGTTGCGATGAAATCACATTGGACAGATCTGCCTGTAGCAGCTAAAGCATGCAGGGAGCTCCTACGGTGTGGCTACAAAGCTTTGCCAAAGTGCTCCAAAAAATGCAGATGCCATGAACCGGTCTTCTGTGTACTTTATTGTGTGCTTGCGTAGGGAACTGTGATTATGATTTTGAATGCTGAAAAAATATCAATGGTGGCTTCTATATTGAAGTATGCTATTATTGTATGGCAATTTTAAAATGTTGGATTTTTCCCGTATTATTTTAATAAATCTTCAAAGATATTACTAATTTGTCATCCAAACACGATATAAGCATTTCATAATTAGATTCCTTGACCCGATAAAACATGAAATTTGACACTAAGATCCTTAAAATATCTCAAGTAGAACCAAAGTTATGGCAGAAAGTACAAGTAGTCATTTTCACTGGCGGCTATTTTGAAAAATCCAAAATGGCGGACACCGGAAGTTAATATCACAAGGCACTCCTTCTGAAATTGATTACTATGACCTACACTTGCCACACAAAAAGTTTGGTGCTTTTGTCCGTCGTGTAAATATTTCGGCCATTTTCGCCCCTAAGGCACCCAGCTAAATATGTTTACATCAGACTGTGATCTAATAATCCTACCTACTTTAGTGTCATCAGCAAACTTGAATATAGCCCTGCTAATCCAAGATGTAAATTAGAAAAAGTAATGGCCCCAAAACAGACCCTTGTGGAACCCCACTTGTCACCTGCCCCCATTTACATTTAGAATCATTGTTGTAACCCTCTGTTGCCTATCACTTAGCAAAGATCTAATCCAACGAGAACCTTCCCATATATTCCATATGCCTTAACCTTATTTAATAGTCTCACATGTGGTACCTTGTCGAATGCTTTACTAAAGTCCAGGTATACTATATCATAATCCTCATCATTATCTGATGTCTCATAAACTGTCCTATAAATACTCAATAAATTGGTGATACATGACCTACCCTTGGTGAACCCATGTTGTGAATCATTTACCAAACTATGCTTTTCTAAATGCTCTCTAATATTTTTTGCAATAACATATTCTAATAATTCACCTACCACTGACGTCAGACTAACGGGTCGATATTTTGACATTAATCTTTTATCTCTCATCTTAAATTTGGGAACTACATTTCCTTTCCTCCACTTTAACGGCATCTCCCCTAGATCAAACGAATTCTTAAAAATGTGCACTAACGACTCACTAACAATCTCGTTGCATTAATTTAATACCCTGGGATAAACTTCATCTGGTCCTGGCGACTTAAATTTCTTCATTCCACCTATACCCTCTTCTACCATTTCCCTAGTTATCACAATATTTTCGAGTTTCTCATCATCCTTTCGTCTAAACATTTGTTGACTATTAGATACCATCTGTATATCTTCCTGAGTAAAAAGACTTAAGAAATAATAATTTAAAATTTGACACATATCAACATCAAACTTGCAATCTCTCCCTGATATATATATATATTAATAGACCCATCGAATCCCTATTTTTTGTCTTATAGACCTGAAAAAATCCCTTAGGGTCGGTCTTTGCCTGGTCAGCAACCTTAATCTCGTAATTATTCTTTGCTGTTCTTGTTATCCATTTCACTGTTCTAGCCATCACATTATACTGCTCACTGCTCGCCTTTCCTGTCTTAACCTTCTTATACATATCCCATTTTAGTCTTATGTTGTGTTTTAAACTCGCAGTCATCCATTTGGGGTCGTTTTTCCTTGATTTTATCGATCTATAAGGAATATATTTTTCTGACCTGCAATTAAATTGCTGACAAAGAATGTATACTCATCTTCAGCACTGACCTCACTGAACCCCTCTCCGCCCTGACCTCAGACCTCACCTTCCCCTCCATATTACATCCCGTTAATCCTTTCCAGGTGTCTTCTTAATCCTACATAATTTGCCATTCGGAAGTCAGGTAACTCATATGCATATTAATACTTTTAGATCCTACTCCCCATTTTAAGCAAAACCAAATTTTACAATTGCTCGATCTAGAATATTGTCTCTCCTAGTAGGCACCTTTTTTGCTTGATTTAGAAAGTTATCCTGAACTAGTTTTAACAATTCCTCTGCGCCATTATCTCCTACTATTAAATCCCAGTCTATGTT